>JAWQRJ010004001.1:0-11455 GCA_033557515.1 Diorygopyx duplodentatus
CATTTTGGAACTTCTTAAAAAGTGTTCTTAAACCCAACATTCAAACTTTGTACTATATCAACTAGCATGATTCAAATCACGTCTGCAAATGGTAAGGCTGTTTCAAAACCTGATAAATACACGGGTGTACAGAAAATGACGTTCATTAACTTCGTTAACGTCTTAAGTTTTCCTTAAACGTTTTTAAAAGTTGCTTACATAAACACGTGTTGTAAAACCATTATTCCTTTAAATAAGTACGAAATAGTAGAACGTGTTTCTTTAGTTTCTAGCACTCGATCCCTTAACCGGCTTAGTGTATGCTCCAGTTGTAGAACCGCCAAATCCAACAGAACTGTATAGTGCCAAAAGTTACGAACAATTGAGCTCGTGTAACTTTACGGCGGTGCCAATGATCATAGGGTACAATTCAGAAGAATCCAAGAGTGCGACTCAAAGTAATGCAAACACCATCAAATCTATCGTGATGGTTTAAAAATATAAATTTAATATTTCAGTGGTGGGACTGTTGAGATTCTATTTGGCCAGGTACGACCTCAGCCCCGCCGGTTTGGTACCACTGGATATGAACGTAAACACCACTCAGGAGAGAAACAAGCTGGGAAATGAAATTAAAGAGACTTACGTGGGGAAATCTGGACTTGTGCTGACCAGTCCAGGAGCTTTCAAGGTAAGGAATTATTTGCTTGTGTTTGCTGAAAACTTAAACTTTTTGTTTGTTTCAAAGTACGTTGACGATGATGAGTTTATTAGACCTACTCTCCAATACTCACATCTGTATGCCAAATGTGGACAGGATGTTTTTCAATACAGATTTTCTTACACTGCAAACGGAACTGGAGGTAAAATCTTTAAGGTTGAATGAAATATTTAATAAGCAATGGAAATCTAAGGTGCTGGCCATGGAGATGAATTGCTCTACTTGTTCTATACCAACAACTTGGATGGGGCGCGAAACCTAAAGTTTTCAGCTGATTTTATGTGGTTGTGGGCTAATTTTATAAAAACAGGGTAAGCCTTTAAGTTTTCTTAAGTTTTAGAAAGTTTCGTCCACATTAACATTCTTATTTTATAGTAATCCAACACCGAATAATGGTCTAAACGTCACTTGGCATCCCAGTACCCAAGAGAATAATTACTCATATCTTGATCTCGGTCAAAACTTCACGAATTACAATCAAGATACAAATCCGGACAAATCTTATATAGAAAAATGGACTCACTGGTACAAAACCTATGGAAATAGACCGTTTGAAACGTATTAGTTATTATCTAGGATATTCAATAAATTATAACGATATTCAATAAACCATCAAACTCTAAACGACAACATTTGTAATATATCTGAATCCCAGCAAACAGAAAATCCAAAAGTGAATAATTTTTCATAACTCTTTCTTAAATAATAACGTCACTGTTAAAAGGTTCACTTATTGAAAATGCGAAATCAATAAAAAAAATGAGAGTTTCTTCTGGAAAGCACACATTTCAAAATTCCGTCTTTGCAGCTTCAAAATCAATTTTCGTGTAGTATTGAATTTTCAATACTACACGAAAACTAATCCTTCGTCGTCTACGGTGAGTTTTGCAGTAAGGCTTTTCGCCGTGTAACCGCGGAATTAATGTTCTTTAAGAGAATTACACAAAATTTTACTTATTGAAAACAGGAGGTTCTTATAAAAAGTAGTCAAAAAATAACGAAGGGCCGGTTCTTTTTAAATCCCCAAGGATCATTTTTCGCGTGGCGTCTCTTAAGGAAGCCAATTTGTGGTCTTCTGGAGATAGTGAATTTCGAAATCCCGCCTTCATACATTCAAAATTAATTCTCATGTACCACCATCATTTAATACAGCAGATATTTTCTGAGGGGAAAAAATATGATTTGATCAAGTTACACAAACAAAGGAACATATATTTTGATATCAACTCATCTGTCAGGCAATCATAAACAAGTTTACAGTTGATAATAACGTATCGGATATCATCAAAAGAGGAACCATGAAGAAAGAAATATCAACAAAAGTGTCCATAAAAACATTTTCGACGGTGGAGACAGATGAGTATCCTTCGGCCGCCGCCGAAGATGTAAACGTGAAAAACTTCGTATTCCTTCCATTTGACAGACGCTGGGAGCTGTTTGTTTCGGTGACAATCCTGTGTAACTTTATGTACAGCACCTTCCACGTGACCTTCCAGCTAACAAAGACAATCCAGACAAACATTCATTACTACGGATGCGAAATCGTTTTTTTCATAACAACCGCAGCCATAGTGATGCACAGATCTTTACGATCAATCAGAAGAAGCAGGTATCACCGTAAGAAATCGGCTGGCCTGGTCGTCTTATGTCTGATAACGATTCTGCCAATCTACGAGATTTACTTCATGATAGCAGCCTTCAAATGGACGACGGATGAACCTTCTACCGCTGAAATTATCATAATGCATTCGGGAGTTAAGTGCTGCTTGAGAATTGTCTACGCCCTGGCCTATTTTTATCATGTGAGAAATCAGGTTGGCGTAAACGACTTGTTTTACGTTTTGTACACTCACATGTTCTTCGGAATGTGCACCATCACGATAGGAACATGCGCATGGCACGCAAGCAGCATCTACATCGGCCTTGATCATCAAGCATGGCTCGATAGACTGTACAATTTCTATGTCGACAATAGGGAACATTGGATAATAATTGGGTTTTATGCAAACCTTACTTTCTTTACTGGATGTACCTGTGGTAAGTTGTGGATAAAGAGTATTTGGGGAGTACCCACCATTCATTTTGTTCACAGGTAATGTCCATGGAACGAACCATGTTGAAAAAATCCTGGTCATATTTATGATGTCCGCTGGATTTGTCTACCAGAACATTCTGCTTTCGGGAGAACTTTTAGCAACGTTTCTTCGGAGGCAACGACATAAGTTCACGTTTTCCTCGCGCCTCAAAAAGATCATACACCTTTTAGACGATTGGTACGTCGATAAAACGGTTAAGAAGAGGACCATAGAGTATTACAAAGTTTTTTGGGAACGCAGAAATGGCATAAGGTCGATGCCAGCCGCGTTCGACTTACTGCCGGTTTCTTTGAGAAAAGAAGTGACCGTAGACATTTTTTGGGATGCCTTCAGGCACTCGAAAATATTCAGCGATTTGGACACTTCCTTTAAAAGGTCGCTTAGTTTGTCGATGAAAAACGAATTTATGCTGCCCGGTGATTATTTGTACCAAGTTGGACAAACGAAGAATAAAATGGTGTACATCTTAACAGGAATAGTACAGGTAAAGAATAAATTTAGTGTGCTAAATATTCCTCGTTAAAAATACAAATTTTCCTTCAAATAGCACCAAAAATTCATCTGATCATAAATTTCGAAACCCCGTAATTATATCTTCAAAATAAATTTTTGTGAAGTCTAGAATTTTAAAATCCAAATTCCTTTTTTTTTTAAAGAATTTGGATTCTAAATAATCTCCGCTGAAGACAGCATAAATAATTTTCTGACAAAATGAGCACAGTAGCACCAACATTACTTATTGAAAACACGAGTCTCTCATAGAAACGTCAACATAATAATCGGAAGGTCTTTTTTCTAAAGACTGTAAATTTCGAAACCTCATCTTCATATCATCAAAATTAATTTTCGGGTATAAAATTTTCAACTTCGACGTCTTTGGTGATTTTTCCGATTTGATGTCTAATGGTCAACACTAAGGAGACCAAAAATAAGACACCATAATAATAACTCAGCACCTTAGATTTTATTTATTGAAAATACCAGATTTCTTTCAGAAATCCTCAAGGATCAATGAAACGATATTTTTCGCGAGGTCTTTCTCAGAGAAGCCGACTTATGGTCTACTGGAGACTGCATATTTCCAAACCCGGTCTTCATATCTTCAAAATTAATTTTCTAGCGTTGTCGGTTTTGGAAATTACAGGTTCTTTCTGAAGAAGACAACGATTCTCCAGTCCTGAGTCTCAGTGGGGGAACACTTCTCGGCGAAATCTCCTGCATAGGTGTCCACAAGAGCAGGGTCAATATACGCTGCGACACGTACTGCGAACTCCAAACTTTGAACTTAGTGGCGTTCTATAAGACACTCTTGGAGTACAGAAGTCTGACAAAGCAGATTCTTTCGTCGGTCACCAAAAGAATCGAGTATGCGAAATGGGCGACCAGCGATCAGATCCCCAAAGTCGATTTCACGAAAGGGCGCGGGGCCGTGGCAGTCCCTATTCTAAAGAAATTGAAAGAACAATGGCTGCAGATGATGAAAATGCATAAGAAGAAGAGGGTGAACGAGAGGGATTGGCAGAAGCTGGATAAGAGCTTCACGTCAAACTACTTGGATACTTTGGTGGTGTGCGATAGTCAGGAATCTGATGAACATAAGATTTGCTTGAAAGACACTTGCCCAGTTGTCATGCGACCGGATTCGAGTTTTAGGAACTTCCTGGAAGATTTGATACTGCTCGCGGTGCTTATTGATGTTGTCATACTTCCCTATGACATCTTCTTTAAAAGAGACATTAGTATTATGACCAATAATCTACTGTTGCCCGTAGACATGTTTTACATCTTAGATATCTATCTTCAACTGTCAACGGCTATCAAAATTTCGCCTGAAGTGACTTTAACAGAAACTTGGGATATAGTAACGTATAAATTTAGGGATGTAAGTTTCTACGTTGATCTGATAGCCACCTTGCCTTTGAATACGGCTTTCACCTTGGTGGGAATATCAGAAAGATCGTCCTTGGTCGCTTTGTGCGCAAGATTGTTGAAAATTAAGAAATTGCACGCCAAATTCCAAACGTTGGAGAAACAACTCTTCATGCACACCTTGACCATTAACACCTTGAAATATGTTAGCTTGGGATTAATCGTAGCATATCTTCTCGCTTGCATTATTTATGCAATGGCGTGCTTCTACCCAGAATGCTCACCTGAAAGTTGGTATGTAACGAACTTTTACTAAAAGTTTTACGAGTTTTAAGAAGACCCGATTTTTCCAGGTACGCAATCAGCAGAGCAATCACCTTCTTTAGAGAAGAAAACCTCTTCCAAAAGGTCTTCTTCTATTCGCTATCCATGCTGTTCAATTACCACGTCACAGATAACCTACTGGTCACGATTCCCGAAATCTGCATCCACATCTTCGTGATCTTCACTTACTACTCGATTCACACGTTCATGTACGCCGAGATGACGGCCTCGGCTTGCATGAGCAACAAGGATGCCTTGGAGCACCAAGACGAAACGGCAATGTTCAAGGTCATCATCAAAAAGCGAAACGTCGACAGCGAATTAAGAAACAGGTTGCTGAACATACTGGAGTTTAACTGGATCTTCAACGAGGGCGCTCAAATTATCGGTGACAAGGGTATCTTGGAGGAGGCGTCGTCTAAAATTCGTTCGGATATTATCAACGCGCGGTAAGCAAACGAGAGAGTCACCACACGAGAGTTACCTCAGAAAATCCACTAAAGGTTATCTTTGAGGAGGTCTTTCTTAGGGTAACCCATTCGTGGGTCCACTTCCCTTCTGGTCTTCTGCCCACTGATCTTCTGAAGACTATAAATTTTATATCCCGGATGCAAGCATTTTCAAGAAAATATTTGAAAGAATAACCATAGGACGATAAATCGATAAAAATCAGTGAAGAATTATTTTTAGTGAGTCTTCATATCCTCAAGATTAATTTTTCGTATCAAATTTTCAACTTCATCATCTTTGATGATTTTTTCACTACGATTTCAAATAATTCGTACCGAGGAAACTACACATAACTTTCTTACATAACCGTAAATATAACTCTTTACTAAAAATTGATAAAAGAATCAAAGAAGAATCAGTTTTGGTGAGATCGTTCTTACGGCAGCCCATTCGTGGTCTTCCGAAGACTATAAATTCAGAAACCGCGTCCCGGTACCACCGAAATTAATTTTCGTCCTTTTCAGCTTCATCACCTGCCTCCAACGGGTTCCGCTGTTCGACGGCTGCCCGCCGAGCCTTCTGTCGAAGTTGGCGAGGACCGCCGAGGTAGTGATCCTTCCACAGGACACTTACATCCAGAACGTGGACGTGATGTCTCACAACGTCTACGTCGTCCTGCGCGGCTACTGCCAGATGAAGTCGAAGCTTCCCGGGGATGCGGAGAGGGACGCGACCATCATCCTGAAGTACGGCGACATGCTGGCAGTGATGGAGACGCTGCACAGGATCAAGATGTTCGGCTCAATAACGACGGTGACGGCGGTCGAGTTGCTCTCCATATCCTACGAGTCGTTCGTCGACACCTTCCAGAGCTATAAGACCGAGGAGGCGTTTCTGGAGAACGCGCTCAGAGATCACAAGGAGCAGTTCGAGTCGATATTGATGCGAAAGGGGTGCAGGTTGCCTGAGATGAAGGCGCCGTGGGCTGCCTTGGGCAAAGTGGACACCTTCAGCTTCAAGGTGTTCACTGGGAAGCAGCAGAAATCCTTCGTTAAAGACGAGCACATGAAACCGTTTTTGGAGTTGGGAAGATGGAAGTGGATCAGGTTTTTCTTGATGAAATCGACAATAGACCCCTCTGGAATATTCTATAAGTCTTACGAAATCTTTAGGTGCATTTTCATCATTTTTGAGATTATCGTTTTGATGTTTTCTTTGAACGTCTTGGACACTCAAGCGAAGCTGGTTAAAAGTTTCATAGCATTGGGGCACGTCTTGGGATTTATCGATCAGTACCTGAGGATGCATTGCCAGTATTATAACGAGAAAGGAATTCTGGCCACTCATCCCTTGTATACTTTGTACAAGTACTTAAGGACGGCTTTCATAACCGATTTGGTATCCAACCTTCCCTTAAACTTACTGAACGTAAGGAAGATGTTCCGCGCTTCGCAGTACGAGACGGAACTCATAATTGTATTAGCCCTTAGATGTTTGGCCTTATACAGACCTTACAAGGGACTATCGTACCTTCAAGGGCGGTTTTCCTGGTCTGGTGCCGCGCTAATTCTGCGCGTCAAGCTGATAATGATGGTGATAATCGTTATCGGCTTCCTCTCCATAAGTCTGATGGCCATCGCTTGTGAATTCCACGAACATGAACAAACGCATTGCGTCGATGGAAAGTTCAGAATCAACTCCGTGTTTAAAGATTTCACCTCTTCGGCGTCAGTGTTCGCACAGTGCGGTTACATCGTCGCGACAATGTACGCACAACGGACCGTCGCAGTGTTCTACTTCATGCACGACGACGAGATCATGAGGTTGATCATGCTGCTGTTGTTTACGTATGTTTTCAGATCGGTGGTACTGGCAATTTATACAAGCACAGGGGTAAGTGATGCTTTGATTTTGGTAGAGAATTTTTGAACTATTCCATCCAACCTCTCATGATTTCAGATTGGCGGAAATGTCAACCTTTCAAACCACCAAGCAAGAATGCGTCAATTTTTGTCATTCGCCAAAGACGTGGTCCTGGACGAGAAGATAACCAAAGAAATGGCCAGCCATTACGAGTACGTGTGGAGGGAAACCCTGGGAACGGACATCAACGCGCTAGCTGGAAAGTTCAACCTGTATCTCCGCACTCAGTTCGTGTGCTTCCTGTACGAGGACACCCTTCGGAGGACCAGGATATTTTCCACGGCTCCAGACGCGGTGGTCCAGCGTTTCTTGCCCATGTTCAAAGAGGAGCATTACAAGAAGGGCGCAGAAATCATTCGGTGCAACGACGTGCAGAGGAACCTCTTTTTGGTGCACAGGGGCATCTGCAGCGTGAACGTTGCTGATAGTGCCATAGCCGTGTTGCAGGTGGGCGGCCTTTTCGGTTGCTTCGTGAGAAGCGGCATAACCAGACAGACCATACAAGTGACGGCCAAAACCCACACCATCGTTCTCAGGGTTGACAGTTCAAAATTTAACGAAATCATGGTCGAATGGGACGACCTGAACGCGGAAATGCTGCTGAAGTACATCAGGTTGGTCAACACGGAGTTCATGGAGGTCCCCCCGAACGTCCTTCGCAAGACGTCAACCATGGACAAGCTGAGCGCGAACATCCTGACCGCGAAGTCCACCTGTTACGATAAGGCCATCAGGTTCTTCAACAGGTACGTGAAGAACGACAACAGGTGGTACCAGACGTACGATTACGTCATCAACGTGCACGTGGCCTCATTGTCGGCCGTCGCCATATTGGCGCACGCCTTCATCGACGTCGGGCAGGCGCCGCATCTGTCCTTTTACCTCGCCCTGTACGCCCTGGACTTCATATTCTTCTCCAAGTTCATCGTCGGTTTCCACCTCTGCTACGTGCACTTGACGACGGGGTTCCCGATATACAACGCTAAGATCATAGCCAGGAGGTACCTCAAGGGGGATTTCATACTGGACGTGGCGTCCTGGTTCCCTCTGGAGGTGGCCGCCACGTACCTCTTGCCGAACTGGTCGAAGATGTTCACGCTGAACAGGACTTTGAGGATATGGTACCTGCAGAAGTACTATGACATTTGCAGGAACCGATTGACCGTTAGCAAACACTTGAGATGGAGCTATTTGGTTTATAGTACTTTATTCAGGATACAGTTGATGGTAAGCGTTTGGTAAGTACAAATCAAAGTTTTTTCTTCTTTGAAAACTAAAAAAAACTTATGCCAGAGCGTTTAGTACAAGACATAAGTAAAACAAGTACCACAAAATAAATCTATCTCTATGCATTTTCTTTTTTCAGGGTAATCGTAGCATGTCTCGATCCGAAATGTTACGCCATCAACAACGTCGTCGGCAGACCTACCGGAGTAACAGTTGCTAATGATACAGCACAATCCACACTTCTGGCGTACACCTACGTCATCAACTTGTTCACGAAAGGCGGTTTGAGAGATTCTATACCGGTCAACAATAACCAATTGATCGCCACCATTTTAATGGCGATCTGTTCCCACATCATCGTCGCCCAACTGACCGGCAGTTACGCCAACATCACAATGATCCAAAACAACACCATGGACAGATACCATTACAAAATCAACAGGATAAAAATGTATTTGCAAGTAAGCGCAAATATAGTAGCTGATTTCTGGATACGCTTCTTTTCTCGATGAATTTTTCAGGGCCGTCAATTGTCCCCGCCGATATTCCGAAGGGTCTGGGAGTACTTCCTGCAGCTGTGGACGCTGCAGAAGGGCGAATGGATGCCGTACCTGATAGCGTTCGCCCCGTCGTACCTGAAGCAGGACGTCATGTACTTCCTTTACGGGTACCACCTCGAGAACCACTTCCTCTTCTCGAAAACCCACAAGGACTTCTTGAGGCAGGTGGCGGCTTTGTTGGAGAGGAGGATCTACCTTCCCGGAAACGTGCTCGTCGAAAAGGGGGACGTCGAGCACACCATATACTTTTTGCATTCCGGAGAAGTCGGCGCCTACGACATCCAGGGCACCAACGAGATGCAGTGCTTCATCCTGCGCAACGAGATGTCCTTCGGGGAAGCCCAGGGGATGTACGGGATACCGTTTCGCGTTTGTTACCGAGCCCTGACGGTCACCACGGTGCTCGCGTTGCAGAAGAGCTCGTGGGAGTACTTGCTGAAGTGGTTTCCGGCGTCCCACGAGGAAATCATGAACAAAGCGAAGGAGTACGAATTGAAAAGTGGTTACAGTTATTACTTCGAAGCCAAATGATAAAGAACTTCTTTTGCTTGCAATGCTTGGGGGGAGGTTAAATTCAGCAGGGAAATCGTATTAGGGACATCTTTCAAAAACACGTATTGATTATTTCTACGTGTCATATTGTGATTAGCTCCCCACTTCCTGGGTAGCCTTGCTGCCATTGGTCAAGTTGGTAAATACATAGAGATGTCCAAAATTATACTACACTATATGCATTTCTAAAAGGAAGTGCACTGGTCCACCTATGGTTTGGAAAAAGGAACCGGTTGATCAGAATGTAAGTTGAATGTGGTTTTGATATTTTGGTGTTTACTTGTTTCATCTTTGTCGCTAATTGGATGATGTAAATAAGCTAATAATTGATGGTAACAATAATGGATGAACACCATTCTTTTTTTAATGTTTTTCTTTACTTTTTGCGCGAAAACCACAAACTGAACTGTTTTATTAGATAAAAATGAGGAATGCAAAAGATGACCTCTAATTTTATTAGAATGTATATCCATAAAAGTGCCAGCTTTCGACGACTCTATAGGGATGAACTTATCCAACAAATCTGCATAAAAATTGTACTCCTTACAGAAAACAGTTATTCCCTATAAGCACTACCATTTTCATAATTGTATATTATTTTTGGAAATATGCAACTAAATAGTGGGTGGTGTACATTATAAATACATATTGAAGTAAACTAATTATCGAAGTGGTTTTTATTATTATATTTTACAATTTCATAGTAATTAAAACCATATGTGTTACTATCCTTTATGCTGTTGATATGACGACTATGTTGACATGGACGGCGATGTTGGTGTGGATGATTGTGTTGATGTGGATGATGGTGTTGATGTGAATTATGATATTTATGTGGACGACGATGATGAACTGCGATGGCGTAAGCAACGATTTTGATATGGATTACGTTATATAGCGGATATGGAGATTTGTTTGATACACGATGTTGATGTTGATATTCAGGATGTGGATGGGCCTGTCGATGGTGAAGTGGTGAAATTAAAAAATCCTTAACGTAGCCTTTCATAATTATGGGAGGGAATGTACGAAGATTTATTTGTGACTTGTATGAGTGATACAAATGTTTCTACGAAATTAGTACGAAAGTGCGATACAAAACACAAGTACTATACATATTCAGCTGTGTTATGTTAGTTAAGTTAATTGTATTTTTTGGGGGCATTTATTTTAGTATCGCATACTATAATATATATAATATAATATAATATATAATATATATAATACTATAATATATATACTACAGGATGATTAGTAAGTAGTAATCTATTTTATTTTGCGCGGAAATATGTATAAAGATGACATAAATGATATAAAGATGAGTGGATGGATATTGATGAATTTTTCCAAAATAGTAGAGTATTGCGTTATTAATCGAAGAAAAGGAAATTTTACTTGTGGTAACACATTACTTGAATCTACTATAATAAGAATGTAATCCTAATCAACATCACAAAACATAGAAGATAGAATTCGCTATGATGATTGTTTGAAAAAACAATCAATAACCATTTGTAAGCGCAAATAAGAAGTAAACATTTAAAGGACTTATTCAAACATTAACGCTATATTGAAAAATGTTTTTAGACTATAATAAAACGTTTGGTTCTTGGAATATTTCGATCCCAATTCCTCATTAATAGAGTCCGGATTTCTAGGCATTAAGTTTATTATAAATATTATAAGCAGATATATTTTATATTAAAATATGTACGAATTATGTAAAAATAAGTCATTTGGCACTAATGTTTATG
>JAWQRJ010004002.1:0-11455 GCA_033557515.1 Diorygopyx duplodentatus
GATATGTAGACGATATTCTTCCCATAATTGACACTACAAATATGTATAAATATTATAAATCAACTTCATAATTTTAAAAATACTTTACACCCTAAAATAAAATTCGCCATAGAATCAGAAAATAATCACACCTTAATTTTTTTAGATATCACTTTAATAACATCCCCACATACAATTAATTATAATATTTACAGGAAACCGATGCCATTATCCCATTTAATTCTTTTCATGGCCCAACAATTAAAAAATCAACTTTCATTTCTTATACATACAGACTAGAAAACACTCCTCTCAGTTTTAATAACATGAAAAAGAGTTAAACATTATACAACAAATTGCTTCTAACAATGATATCCACTATTTTAGGAATATATTTCAAAAATACTATAATAGACATAATAACCATACAACGCTACTACATGTAGAAGACAAACTTAAACCAATCTATAGAGGCATCACTTACCAAGGCAAAATCAGTAACAAAATTAAAAACATTGCTAATAAAGGCAACATTTCACTTGCGGTTAAAACAAACCATAATCTAAAAAACATACTTAACAATAGTAAACCACCTACCAAATTACTAGAAAAAAAATGGTGTATACCCCTTACATGTGAAACTTGCAATGTTACATACATGGGAGAGACCGGCAGAAAAATCGAGCAATAATTCAAACTTCGGTGGACTCACAAAATGAATTATCAAATGTGAAATTCACATTTGATAACATCAGAATTATTCATCAACTGAATAAATGCTACTTAATGAAATTATTTGAAAGCTATGAAATACATTCATTTAGAAAAAAAAACACCCACAAACCTTACTACTGATCAATTGGAAAACAATATTCCACATATTTACCATTCAGACACCCTTTTAATAAGAAAACAAATAAATATATATAAAATTTTATTTTTCTACTTCACATTAAATTTAATACTATTTCGTTTTATTTGCATACTTATTATTATTTAATCAATTTCCCAATTATCCTAAACATATAATTTTCATTATTTTTTACTCTATTTCGCTCTTTTTTTTTTGTTTACATTCTTTTCATTTTACTAATTAATGATCGAAGTTTCTCATTAACTCTATAATTTAATAATTTATAACTCGCTGTTTTATTATATTACAAACATTAACTTTTTAAATTACATAATTTATTTCTTCAATTTAATAGTTGATATAAGTTTTATCTATAAATATGCAAATTAATAACTGTTATAATTATAATTCTTACAATATAACAATGTAATATTTAAACTCCAATTTTAAATTCAAAATCCAAGTTATTTGCGTGAATATTTCTACGCACTTTCATATAAAACATGTTCGATCGGTTTTCCGTTTAATACTGCAAACCTAGCCGTCAGCAAGGCAAGCATGTCTTTTAGAAATAATCTAATTTTTATTTTAAGTAACTTCAAATGTGTTATCATCTAATTAAACTTCTTCGATACAACCAATACAATACAACCGATCAGTATTAATATCCCAACGTTTGCATACTTCGTAGAGATGTAGAACGTAAGTTACACTTAACCTAATGTTTACAATAATTTAACACGTGATTTTAATTATAGTTGATAATGATACTTTTGTAATCAAAAGTCTGTGTTTGTCCATGATGATGGTACTATGATACCGAAACCGATCGACGAATAAAAGTGTTAAAAATCTAAATTTAGTTTCTAAACATACTGATTAGTAAAAATCATTCTCTCCTCCTTTCCTTGGAATTCTTATGAAAATTTGTTAGAAAATTGTTCTACTACTATTGCATTAAATTCTTTTGGTAGAAACTTCTTGCCCCACTTACGAGTAAAGCAAACGTTGCAGGGAACTAGCGTAGGACAACCTTGCTGTTTCAGCATAAAAATATTAAATAACAAACATTTGTAGTTTGTTTGTAATTGAGATTCCGTTACATCTCACCACTTGCAGAGAAAAATTTAAATATTATTATGTTTAAATTTTTTGTGCTGCCCAGATCGCATGGCTAATGAAATAATTTTTCCCCGAGGTTAAATTAACTTAAATTCAATAATTATGACGATAAAATAACAATTGTTACAAGAAAATAACAATAATTATACAGGAGCAAGGCTCAATTGGCATCCCAAATTCTGTAATATTTAAATTTAATTTATTTTCAATGGGCAATTGTTCATCTAAATTTTAATTCTATTTATCAAACAGCAAGTCAAAAAATGTTTTAGGCGAAAAGATTAATATTATCAAACAAAAAAACATGAAGGAAATTTAAATCAACCTCTAACAAATTGGGAGTTTTCCCCCCTCTCTCTTTGGGAGTTTTTCCTTGAATTGTTATACATAGAGCCTGTACACGATTACACAAACTTGTTTTACACAAACTATTGGACCCATTCTGTGGGGTACTTTGAATAAAGATTTTCAAAAATGTCAGTTAAGGGGAAATAAGGGTCTAATGATCTATATAGATAATAATTTAAGCTGATATTATAAGCTGTTACATAATTTTTAATAGTTAATTTAAACTAATATCTTTTGTGTTTTTCTTCTGTCAGGAGTACTCCTTTGACTGGTACGGTTTGAAACAACATCTGGCAGACAACCAGACAGAGTCATCAGCATTTGAATCCAACCTAATTAATTTGGAACTGGCCTGAAACTGTCGGATTTCCAAACAATTTTATTTAGTTTATTTGAAATATTTCTTTCTGAAATTTATTGTTTCGACTTGTTGTTTTTGAATAGTGCATAAATGTTAATTTATTTAAGGATAAGTCATTAAGGAATTTAAGAAAATAAGGTTAGCTTATAAAGGAGACAATGTTCTGTAACATTTATTTGAAACATTTTTCCCAAATTGAGTTGTAAGAGGTTTAGAGATTACTGACCTGTACTTTAAGCAAATGTCACTTTTTGGAAAAATGGCAAATAACCCCTCCTTAGTAACCTCTATGTTAACAAATTATTTTGTAAAAAAAACGTCGAATAACTCCTAAATGGTGTGACTTTGGGCAAATCTATGCTTAATAAAATCGACTATAAATTCGACAAGGAACTCGACGAGAAAATTTTTACAATTTATGATGAAGGCAATCCATCATCGGTATGATGAAGAACTTCAGAAAAATCATTGGAAAGAAGATATAAATCAGAAATACATCAAGTTAACTATGATTATCCAAAGATTCGACAATGTGCCATATAAGTAACGACAGGTTGATGTCAGTAGATCTGTCTTTGACAAATCCACGTTGACTAAATCAGATTTGTCCGGTATGGCGGATTAGAGACAGATTTAGAATTACTTTTCTAATGAACCCCTCATCAAAAAGTAAGGAATGAAAGCATAAGAGATGAAAGAATGTTGAACTGGAAGAAAATAACCGTACATTGTAGAAATTTGTCTGTGAACTCTAATACATATAATTAATTTATTATCGATATAAATTACTTTACACAGCACTCATGCACCAAACGTCGTCAACAAGTTGGCACTGCCCCAAATAAGTTTACAATCGACTTTATCGATTGTAATTCGTCCACCTTTGCGCGCGTTAATTCTCATCTAATACCCGGCGTATACCTCGAGTTTCTCTCCCCATGCCGAAGACAAACGGAACAGATTCGCGGACGCTTCGCTTCTGCGCATGGGCGAATCGCGCGGGAGAATTCATAATCCGCGATAATTCGTTAATTAGAATCCCGCGTCAACCGCTCGCGATGTAACCGAATTTAAAAGTGTCCAGGCCGCACGTTGCGCTGGGTTCGTAATCGGAAAATTTCCTAACGTAGCCCGCGGCGTTTATTTCTAATTACTTTTCCGAGGAACTCCCAGGAACTCCAAGGGAGGACCCTTTGGGAACGGGCAAGATATGGCGGCGTCGCCCCATTTGGCTTTGGCCTCCCCTTAAAATGAAAATAGTTATTTGCCGCTCGTTTGTTTCCGGCGGGCCAAATTAGAACCAAATTATTCCCGGACGTAATTATCCTGTGTCGCCGAAAAAGATGTATCCCGCATACAAATTAGCCAAATGAGTAATGCGTCCAATTCATAACGGTCGACTTTTAAATGTCACAGCTATGCTTGCTTAGATGTGTTGTTATCTAGCACGGTTATAATAAATATAATAGACATCAATTTTGGCTAAGAGATGTGATAAGAAATCAATTAGAACAATTGCTATAATATTATTCGTTCAATGGAGATATCGGTTACTAAAGCTTCTCGATAATATTATGGATAAAAGGACCAGTAGTTTCTCTATCTAAAGGAACTGAGTAACTACAGTTTTTCTGTTCTTTTCCTTTTTCCTTCTTATCCTAATTGTGAATAGTTCTAATAATCAATTCTCCTAATTATCAATTGTTCTAATTAAGAAGTTTTAATATTGTGACTTCCTAATTCAACTAGATGCGATAAAGAGAGGTTACCACGTTGGTTTAATTGCAATTTACTGATAAATTAATTTATAAATATTAACTTCGTTTACCTTCGCTGTCCCATTATTTTTATTGACTTTTCGTTGACATTACCGTTGAGTTTTATTCCGCTATCTAGTCTATTCCGGATAACAAAAACGCTTCTAATTTGATTCGAGACCTTTCGCTTCTGCTTCGGTGGAATACGGGGACCCGGGGAAAAATAGGTAGAAAAACCTTAATAGTCCCCTCAGGGCCGACCTGATGAGATTTCCTTTAAAAGCAGTACCATGTTCGACATTATAATCCTTTAATGATTCTTCTTTTTCTCGAGGTCGAACCTCGAGAAAAAGAAACGCTGGTTGCCACGTTAACTAGATTGCTGATGCAGGAATAACGAAATGTTAAAGGTTCGATTGATAGTACTATAAGGTCATCTTGCCAATAAGATTAAGGTCGAAATATAAAGACGGCAGTGACCAACAAGTTGAAGTTTATTGCAGAATATGTACTTAAGAAACTCAAAGATTCTGTTGGTAGAGTTACTTTAAAAGTACATTCAAAGTTTAATTAAAATCTCAATTTCCCGCTCTTTTTTTTATAACAGTTAGTGTCTATTTACTAACTTCCCCAGTTTTCTCATGTGGAAGTAAGTAAGAAAAAAAGTATATGACTAAAAAATAATAATATTGCAGTAATCAGTAATCTAAGCAAACATTACTGTGATATATAGTACTCTCAAGCTGTCTATTACGTTTTAGCCTACAATTAAGCTCAGAAATATGTGGTTTAAGATAGTATCTGCTAAATACGTGTTATTTTTAGTTTAAAATTTATGGTATGTCAAAAACAACTCTCCACAGCTATAACTCTTTTTAATGCAGATTGAAATCTAAAAGTTACGGTTTGATAAATACACGAACCAGCAGATAAATAAATGTTCTTACTACGAAGTACATTAATTTATGTTTATAAGCGAAACTTTCCTAAAAATTAGTGCAGTGTTCCCTATTTTTCTGACCTCTTACAATAATTAAAGGTTGAAAATATCCTCTCCAGCGCTAGAGCTAATCCCCGTATAATTTTATTTTGCGGCTCTCTTTTGCGAAATGTTCCGTCGGATAAATTTGGACAGAGGGAGGAAATAGAAACAATAATAATACGAGGGGCCGACTTAATCCCTTAATTGTGTTCCGGGCCTCCCTTTGCGATGACGAGGAAACCCAGCAGATTTTTCACGGGCTTTATGAGAAATGTTCAACGACGTAACCTTATTAAAAAACGAACCAAGCTTCGCCGCCAAATTAGATTCTTACAGTTCTAACTGCCCCAAATTTCCACGTCATCGTAACAAGATCAAAGAGTGCATAAAAACGCCTTTTTTATTTAACAAGGCAATAACAAGGAATATTATCCAGTTGATATCCGTCAAAATACTAAAAATCTGCCTTGGGGATCCCATAAAAATTCAATGAGGTACCTACAGGAACGACTGGATGCTTGTTAAAATACACTCGCTCCTGTGATTTATTATTAAGTATGTGAGAAGAACGAAAAAAGCAGGAGGGGAAAAGGGAATTTGTAATATAATTGAGGGTGAAATATATTCGGTATAAATAAAACAATATTCCAAAAAACAACATGCGCATTTGGAAAAACACAATGTTACCTAATTGGGATTGTGTTCCACGATTATTTTTCAATTGCTTAATACATCTAGAAAAAAGAGTGCTTTAGGATATCCTAAGGTCACTTTAGAATATTTTGGAATACTCTAGAACACTTCAAAAAAGAGCTTCATACTTCCCCAACCAAAAAGATCTCAATCAGATGACTTAATCAGAGATCTTGGTCTCATTAAGTTAGGTCAAAAAAATCATAGTGTAAAAAATTCCAAAACAAGATTGATAAAAATTCAATCCCTTTTTGAGCAGTTACAAAACAGGAAATCACTTGGAGCTCGTAGAAACTTTGAGTAAAAACTTTCGTAAAATCTTTTTTTGAAATATACATTTTCCATTACTCCTTATCTGAATACAACTGTAAGTTTGCACAAACTTTAAATATTCAAAATCCAATTCTTGGAATACACCAACATTTTCTTTATTTATTCAAAACAGTTCTTTATTACTTTCCTTATATCTTGTAAGGTTTTATCGTGTAAAGTGAAACGTATTTTTTGTATCCAATTCTGAAGTGAAAAAAAAACTAAAATCGCAACAAAAAAAGAAGATAATGGTCTCCGTCTACCTGACTATCAGTTTAATTGCACCCACTTTTCTCGGTCATTCTTTTTAATTAAAAGAAAACCAATAGTACCCAGTACTAATTAAGTTAAATTGTCTGGTATCCTCCGAAAACGCTATGCCGCCGTTTTCGGTCTTAAAGGCGCCCGCGAAAATTAATTAGATAGATTTATTTAAAGGCCTCCCGCCCGCATTTTACAAATGCGCGCGAATGCGTAAACAATAGCCGTTAATTAATATTGCCTAAAGTATAAATAGGAGCGGGGGGCGAAAGCTCCTCGAAAACTCGACTCGCTTGTTCGCCCAAAGCTCCAAAAGTAATGGCGCCACATTCGCCCAAACATAATTTCCGTGCCTGTCCATTAAATTTGATTCTCGTTGTCCCCGGGGTAACAGTACGAATCGCACGTTCAATTAGGCTAATTGAGGTTGTTCAATTATTGGATTTTGTAATTTAATTTTAGTGAGCAGGATTAAGGATAAGTTTTCTAAGCTAAGCTTTAGAAAATTTAACGCAAGGTGTGTAAGGAAAAGGGATTTGGGAATAAATCTGGAGGTCTTGTTGGCCATTTAATAATATTTTTTGTGCAACTGTTTTAAATGTCCCCTAAAGGTTTCCATTTCAGAGTGCACATGACCAAATACTGTTCAGCAAAAAATTACAAAGAAAACAAACTCCGCTACAATTTAGTCCGGCAGAGAAGAACAAACTTTGCAAGTCTCTTCGTAATCTTTTCGGTAAAACAAACGAGTTGAAACTTTTCTTTTGTCCAATGCAGACGCCAAAAAAGTAAGATTCACGGTTATTTAATACTTCATAAACAAGTAATACCACCTTCAACAATTTTTTTAGCTTTCACAAAAGAATAAACATGAAATACAAAGATGTATTAATAAGGATAACTTTTCATATCAAATATACTGATACAAAACATACACTGATACAAAAAATTACAAATAAATACAGATAACTTGATATATTAGGTGCGAAATTTTTTTGGTGGAGGCGCCGGTAAATTTTACTACGTCCCTTCACCCCAAAGCTTTTCATCATAATAGAAAGCTAATTTTCGCGTAGTAATCCCAAAATCCACTTACCTTATCCTCCATTAAGTTAGGTTCAATTCTCGCCCAACTGCACAGGTGCTGTGCGGAGAGTTTGAAAGCCATCTGGGCCTGGCGGTTCCAGGTGGTTCGCGTTCGTTCGACATTTCGTCAACTTGCGAAGCTTCGAGGGGTTGTTGGGGGGTCACGTGGTTCACTTCGCGCCGTCTGGGTTGTAACTGAACGGTGCTGTTAGACGTTCGGCGTCGGGACGCCTGTGGATATCCGCGGATACGGCGCCGGTCTCCCCACCACCTCTGCTACCCCTTTCGTGCACCCTCCCACCACCGAAACTAGCTCGGCTATCCCTTAAAAATTTCATCCTTTCCCCCACCAAACGCAGATGAAGCGATTGCGGTTAGATTTTTCGAATATGTAAGTAATTGAAGGGGAACCTAAGAATTTATGTATTGGCTAATTCATTTTTGGTAATTCTTTACATATCAAATATTTGTAAAGTTGACATTTTTCTTCAGATGATCATTCAACTGAATGACTTCTTCTATAGTCTGTTTCGAAAAGAAGCGAAGTAATAAACCATTATTTTATTTTATTAAAAGTTATTCAACAGTTGTAAACATAGATTGAACTACCAGAAAAAAAACGTTCCTATTTTTTATGTTCAAAGTATTTTTCATAATTTAAAATACATCCGTTTAATCCGTTCAACCATGATTTTGCCAATTAAACAATTAGTACTCTTTACTTTAACTTGACATCGAGCTACATCCTGACTCCATAAGAACAGATTGGTCGATTTAACAATCGAAATCAGTATGAACAAAGTTAGTATTGTAATGTACGTTATTACAATACTAACTTTGTTCATTCTGATTTGCGGCACATCTCTAGAGAAATTAGTTGATCGCAGAAGTTTGTAGTTAAATCATTTTTGTGTGTCACAGATTTTGCCATTTTAGCTATAATAACTTCATCAGATCATGAAATCGATCAATCTGTATTTAATTTTTCGTGATCAAAATATTCAAGCAGTGGGAATATACATTGCTCTGAAGTAAATCTTTCTGAGCCAGACTTTTGCTCTTAAAAACATAATACAAAAAACACTTTTAATTCAAAAAAAGGAACAGAGTATGGTCTTGGAAACTCAGCTAAAAAGTAACCATTTTGGGTTTTTTTGCTCTTACTGTGCCTCTGTGACCAAACAGGTGTTCACTACCCAATTAGTGCATTTTAGTGAACTTTAACCAGTTTTTCTGGTTGTCTCCTACTGTAAGCTATTACGAAAACTACGCGTATGCAAAATAAGTCACGTGCCGAATTTTTCCTAACAAGGAGGTGGTTAACCCCTCAAATGTAATATCTCCGTGCTTCACCCCTTCGTGTAAACGTTTCCCTGAAACGCCCCAAAAATTTCCGTTCGAATAATTCCGTCTATGCGGCCCGGCACATCCATCCGTAAAGCAGAATATAATACGACGATGAGCCGCCAGTTCTTCCGAGCACAAAGATGCCCCAGCCCACGCTTTCGTATCGGGTCGGGCCCGGCCCGGGGGCCCCCGTTCTCCGCTCGCTCGCTCGCTCGCCTGTGCATAAAGATGAGCCCTTCATCAGCTCACCTATGAAATCACATCAGGCGATTATCCGACGGGAGGACGATACTCCGGCGTCATTGTCCGTCAGGTGGCGTCGCCTAAGCGGCGTCGCGGCGTCCTGTGATCTGCGGAGCGTGTCGGCGATACGTTGACGGCTCTAAATATAAAGGTCGGAGAGCTGGGTTTTCGACGCTGCCACGTAGGTGCGCTAACGGCCCGGAAAATCGCGTTGCCCCCGCCCACTAGATTCATTTCCACTCGAATTTAACGTGTGACAAATTCTAATTTCCGCATATAGGGACGAGCCGGAGCTCTAACGGTATTAAATCTGCCGGTACAATGACGTTTGGAAATTATAATCGAAGTTAAACTGCGTGAAAAGGGAGTGGTACACCATAAAAATAATTCTCTATGTTTACTTTAGTGCTTGACTTCATGCAATGTGCCAACTCAGATTATCAGAATGGAATATTCTTAATATCCTTGGTACATTGTATGAGGCATCAATCACGATCCTATAATAAAATAAACAATTTTAATCTACGGTGTCTGTGGAAAAAGTGCCATACAATTAACTAAAAATTGGATGTATTGCAAAACTTTCCAAATAATTTGTGCGCAAATCCCATCTAGGGTATTTTCATCCGTAGCATCACTGCGAATATAGTATATCAATTTTTCTCGCAAAAATTGAACACGGCGGAGGTTCGGCTTCTGCCACACAAGGGCCGTACCGCAGGGAGTCTAATTGGAATCTCTTGAAATTCTACTCTGGCATACATACAAATGCCGGCCAACGGGTATTTCTGCGGACCTCCCGCTCGCTCTAAACTTGGCGAAACCGACCCGGACGACCAAATTGGGCAATGTAAAAGCAAAACGCGCTGCGAAGATCTCTCGCAATACCCAGTCTACACGGAAAACCGTCCCAAAGTATGGAAAATCCCGTAGTACCGGATCGTAACGGTAAGGTCTGCGCTAATCTTCGTTTCACTACGCGGTACTGCACGGACATAACGCGCTTTCTACGTGCCTCCATTACGGTTTTAACGGCGAAATTGTATGGGGTTGCGTTATTGCTACTTTTTGTCGTGGAAAATTTAATGTCGTATACGTGAAAAATGTTGCCCTTGGACGTCTTGCGCGAAATCTCAGACTGCGAGCGTTTGATAAATGATATCTGTCCACGGCAAGTCCTAATGAGCAGACCCACTGTGGTGCCGCAAGAGGTTTGTATAGCTCCGGATGCCGAGCATTTATACTATACTTCGATTCAAAGTACATTGAAACGTCATCGGGTAGGTGATTATTCAAAATCCGGCGAAAATTGTTGCAATTCATTATCACCTGACATCAATTAGTCACATTTAATGGATTTTGTCAATATATGGTATTGCTGTTACAATAGCTATTGTAATACAGTGTCGTGCTTTCGCATTTATGTATTATTTACGATTCACTGCAAATATCAATCCTAGGGTTTCTCACTAAAACAATCATTTTTTAAAATGAACCATCAAGGAACCAATAGATATGTACACCGGTAGGAAATATTCTGGTACCATAACCAGGCCGTTGTCTGCTACTTTTATGCGGCTACTTTTAAAAACTTTTGGCGGCCAAAATTTTGATTTGGCGATTGGCGACAAATTGTGGCTACGATAAAACGGTTTTGTGGCTACAAGAAACACTGGCGAGTATTTAATGATTTTTCGATCTGCGTGGGTTCCAGGTTTTAAAACTGTACGACGATACCACCAGTCATAGACAAATAACCAAGTTTGCTACGTTCGTACTAGAGTTTTTGTTTGGTCAATAATTATTTACCCCAAAGCGTAAACCATGGGAAGGCATATGTGTATATTGTTCTATTGTTCTATTCTCGGTGATGCTATTCAGGCGAAATTGTAATGAATATAACTAATACAGGTTGAACGCACGTACACAGTAGTTTTGAACGAGCGGTACTAACCACGTTAAATAAATAATCAGTAATCCACATCTGTTGTTTTTAGGGGTAAAATATATGTGAGTACTCCATTTAAATATACTTCATACTAATTCTTATATTTTGTGGGTAAATTTTAGGTTAACTATTACAAGGCATACTAATCACACAAGGCATACAT
>JAWQRJ010004003.1:0-11454 GCA_033557515.1 Diorygopyx duplodentatus
AAAAGTAACAATAACGTGAAAAATAATAAGAGTTAATAATATAGAAAGAAACGCTGATTGTAAAGATTAACAACTAAGACTAGTATAAAAACAAGTAACAAATTCGTAACCTTAAAAGAATATACAAAAACAAATAGAAAATGCCTAACATTAAAGAAATCCAAAAACAGTCCTAACAGATATTATCTAACAGCAACACCATCAATTATTAAGCAGCCCACAATGACAACGTCCCTGAAGATGGGTAATTACCCGAAACGTGTAGGACACAACATATAATAGTAAAAATTAAATAATCATAGGTGTACAATTCTTCTTAAATTGAAGACATATGTATGACCTGATTAATAAAAAAGCATAATCGAGAATTCAAAAGAGACTTGATCTTACATGGTTTTTGAAAAATTTCGTATCAAAGAAGAAACAAAAATTTTCACCTTTCCTGTTTGTTGTTGAATTTCCATTTTAGTTTTGCGTGTTCTAAAGTTTAGTAAGAGATTTTGAACAGTTACTGCTTTAATGATGCTGCTTCATTTCACAATTAAATTGTTATTTACAAAGGAAGTTTTCTGCAAGCTCGTTGATAAAACAATTAGGGTTGTGTTATTGGGTATATTAGCAACAAAAGGCGCTAGTTTGTGTGACCTGTGGCCCGTTTTTATTAAGCCCATATTTCGATGACGGTTATTGAAAAGAGGTTAAAAGGCGGTTAATGAGTCCGGATTAAAAAGCATTAAAAATAGCTTAAAAAGCATATTGATTTTCGCAAAAAAAGCATTATCATATGCAAAAAACATAAAGAAAGCACATAGATTTTGCAAAATTGTATGAATTATATACACATTTTTATTAAATAAGCATTGATTTAGAATTTTTAATACTTTATTCATATAACGCTAACATTTATATACTTCAACAAAAACTTACAATAAATGTTAGAATAAATGCATCGAGAACACATGTCCAGTCAAAAAACTTCAATACTTTAAATAAAACAAACTTTTAAAACATTTGAATTCATAGATACAAAATAATACTTAATAATCGAAACATATATTTTTAAAACGAAAAACTTTTTATTAACACTTTTTAATAAAAACAAAATTTAAAAACAAAATTATTTCTGTTTTAAACACGAAATTATTAAATGTTCGTTAAAATGTGCCATTTTATTCTTCTTTCGACATCAACACTAGTTTACTTTTCATTTCGAATTTAAATATGCACCTAATATTTAAATTCGAAATGAAACTGTCAATGCAGTCTAATCAAGAATTCTGATTTATTTAGAAAGAAATGGAGAACGATTGGATCACTTTTTTTAGTAATTTATGTCTTAGATTACCATACAATAAGCTAAAACCATAACTGCATTGTGTTGTCAAGAACTAAATATGTGAAATATCTTGATAACTCGATTTCCAAATGATATATGCATTGATTTTTCACCCTAAATTTGAACTCAACTAACCCAACTTACGTAAATGTCAAAATTGATGCAATTCAATTTACAACAAATGAATGTATTGTCTAAGTATCGCTTTTGCAGCAAGAGCTGGAAAAGCCTTCAATAATCAGAAAAGGATACAGATTTTAATTCTACTTTCGATAAGATAAAAATAATTGCTAGATGCCATTTAAAAAAAATACTTTTTGTCATTTAAAGTTTCAAAATTCAATTTTGTAAAGAACGTACTTAAGAATGTCCCACCTGGTGTATTTCTGAAAAGTTCAATATCTCAACTAATGGTTAATGAAGTATGGACATTATCGCATAAGTCTAATTATGAAAATTCGATTTTTCAAAATGTTGCTGCGGTTGCATAATTTTTGCGAAAAATTCAATGTCTCGAAAACGATTAAGTTTAGGCCTGGCAAACGTATTACGAAAGTTGTTGAAAATTGAATGTAGATTAAGAAAAAACATTAAAATTGGGGTTATTCCATTTAAATTAACAAAGCTGATGTCAACTTCCGGTATAACCGGAACCGTCAGCTTATTAAAAATATTTTTATCTTTTAGTTCCCTTCCTACTTGAACTTTGACAATGTACACTTGTACATTCAGATAATAATTATTTTCCAATATACTAACACAAACTAATTCCCAGTATAATAATAATACATAATATTCCCTAACTTCCCTAAATTCCATAACTTAATTATACCTTTCAAAAAGATATTCAGCTAAAATATAGAAAATCTTAGATTAAACATCGTTGTTCGCTTGCTCCAATTGGAAAAGTTTTCAAACTACTTTGGAAACTGCAAAAGCTCCTTAGATCTAATATTTACATATTTTGTAACTTCGATGGACGATATCTGCTAAAGTAGAAGAAATACATCGACAATTCCTAATAAAAAAAAGCAGTTAATTCTCTGTAAGAAATCGTCTAGGATATGTTTTTAAATCATTTTTTTGTTTTAAATCAACAATTTAAGAGAAAAACAAAAGATTACTACACCTTATAATTTTATCTCACAATATTGGAGATACAAGAAAGTTTTGACGATAAAAAGTAAGAGACAAAATACAATTTTATTTTCCGCCTAACGAGAACATCTAATTTTTGCTGCTTTCGTAACTTTGCTTAAAGATATCTGCTGAAGTAGGGGAGGTGGATAAAGAATCTTTTATAGGAAAAGAAAGATATCTTAATTCTCTGTAAGAAACTACATACAGAAAGAAAGACAGTTTTGTCCAAAAAATACGATTTACTTAATGAAAATATGAAAGATACGGGAAATTTTTGTAAGTAAAAAATAATTAGCAAATAATGTTATGTAGGAAACTTCCCTGCAATTCCTTCTATATTCTATTATTTTGAGAGAAATTTAAAAAATCGTCCACCTTATAGATATATTTTATATTTTGATCATCCATAACTTTGATTAAACATATCTCCCAAAGAATAAAAAGCAAAGGCCACTTAATTTTCTGTAAGAAATCGTCTAGAAGATTTTCTTAAAACAAGTAATTTAAGAGAAAACAAAAAATTGCAAAGCTATTCAGTTTTATCTAAAAAAAATCTTTTTCTTGATACAACCAAAGATATCTCCGGAAATATTATAGAGGTACAAGACAATTTTGAGGATAAAAAATAAAATACGAGTAATTTTAGGCCCTAATGAAGTTATTTTGAACCACGTAATTTTAAAGAAATATCAAAAAACACACCGACAAAACGACAAAAGCTTTATCCGTTCCCCATATATTTGTAATGGACGGTCTATGGTAGACATCCTGTATACAGAGCTAACTATGTTTTAAGGCCATCATTTTGTAATTTGTTCGCATAAATCAAAATTGAATTGTTGTGGTTGGTTTTAGTCAGAACATGAATGTAAGAATTCTGCAATTGTTTGTTGCTTAGAGTTAGTTATTTGTCAACTTTTGCAAAATGCAAAATTGTTTGCACATGTTGCTTAATATTGTATTTTTTTATCGCATTCTGAATTCTGGATCAGAGAAAAATAATCTGCCATTTTATTCGTTGCTTTGGCATTATTTTTTCAAAACATCTTTTTCTAAAAAAAAATAAAAAAAGATGCAAATAAGCACAAAATATTAAGTCAACGACAAAAATTACAAAAAAAGCAAAAAAGCACTAATCTTGCCAAATGACTTATTTTTACATAATTCGTACATATTTTAGTATAAAATATATCTGCTTATGATATTTATAATAAGATTAATGCATAGATATCCGGGCTCTAGTTATCACCTTTATCAGGGCTACAATTAAAAAAGAAAGTACACAGTCTTTCTTTTTTGCAGTGACTCTATGTCACTGCCATCCCATGACATAGAGTCTGCCTTGAATTCTTTTAATAAGTTTAGTGGTCATCTACAGTTCACGGTTGAGAGGGAAATTGAAAATAAAATACGTTTTTGGATGTACTCGTGGAGAGTTTACATGACAACAAAACCATAAGTGATTGGTATACAAAAATCTACTAATTCAGGACGGTATATCAATTTCAACTCAAACTACCCTATTAATCAAAAGGTTAATATGGTGGTTGCTTTGAAAAATAGGGTTTTGAGGTTGTCTCATGAAATGTTCCATAGGAACAATTTAGATAATATATATGGTAGTTTCCTGAATAATGGTTTTCTTACAACGGTACAATGGTACAATGGTATTTTGTGACTGCTCCACGAGAATTAATTTCTTTCAGGAAGTTCCCTTTCTTGCTCTGTCTCAAGCCATATCTTCCATATTTCACATTGACAATATAAGAATTGCTTATTATAGCCTGAACACTGTAGGTAATTTCTTCACTAACCTAAAACAAAAAAGCCCTTTGGAAAAAATGTCTGGGGTGGTTTATTCCATTCCATTTGTTCCTTAGTTTTAAAAAAATCAATTAGTTTTAATATCCTTCACTTTAGAAGGCGTAAAACTTAATTGGAGGTATTATATAATTAGATGGAGAGTATTTCTTGAGGTATCATCTTCTACGTTCGTAAACGAACAAAGGTGTCTCGTTTTATCTTGGAAATGCGATTTTTCAAAAACGATTGAAGATAAAGGTAGACTTTTGGTATCGAAATAAAGAAAATTAAAGACTCTATTGACGCGTACCATACAATATATGGTGTCCTATTAAAAAAAATGAAAAAATTAAATTGAAATTGTCGATATTTAAACAACAATTTCGGGCACCTTTATAAAAAATTCTAATTCTAATGCTACTGACAAATAAAAATGGTCCTTGCTAAGATGTCACTAGTTTTTTTTTTACAAAAAACTGAGAATGCTGGTGTAAATATCGAAGTTTAAATGAACAGGTAATATTTGGGGGGAAATTATTTAAAAGATCATAACTTGGCTACAATGTATTTCTTATTTTTTCTATGGGTAGAAATAAAATAGATTTAAACACAGAATTCAAGTAGGCCTCAGTTGTGTCAAAAAATAGAAGAAGGTGATCGATCTTAATATCCTGGTATATGGAGGTCTATTTAAAAAAAACACACCTCCATATACGAGGCTTCTTTGAGATATCCTGAGTTAGCTGTACAGACAGGACTGGTGCATACGACTGTCCCCCATATTCTCAGACAACGCTTGGGGATGCCAAAAATTGCGCACGAAGAAAAAAGACGCTTTCCTACTGCCAAAATGAAACGCAAGTCAAACGAATGCCTTAAAATACGCCTTAAAATATTTTTAAATACTTGCTGCTATTTTCTAAATCAGCATGAAGTGTAGTCAGTATTATTTATAACAATTCCCGCCTATAAAGCCACTGTTATTAGTGTTTTAGTAGTTTGATTAACCAAGTCTATGTTATTGCAATTGCCCAAAAAAGTATAGTATTTGAAAATTGTATCATAAGTTATAAATCATAATCAAATACTTTACTTCGCCATTAATTAATTCAAAATTATATATTTATTTATTACAAATGATACAAAATAGCGTTTATGCTGGTAGGTTACCAAACATTGTGCATCCTTAATTGTAAAAATGTACACATTCGAGAATAACAATGAGTTAGTACGCACGAGTTTAACAGGTCAAGTGTGTTACCCAGAGAGTTGCGCATTATGGACGCAATAGCTGTTATGACACGGTTTAATTTCTATTGTAAATAATCCAAGGTCAACGGTAATACATAAGCACAGAATGAAATTTTTACCTGGGTTTTAGAAAATGTTTCTGGCGCCACTTCTCATACATATGACAAATTTGCAGTAACGTATTTTGTGTACATAATGGTTTGAATATTAATTGAAGTAAACTTGAACTACTTTTAATGAGATAAGGTTTACCTATGTTTTAAGATGCGCAAATAAACTTGTCTATGGTAGATAAATTGCAGAAAGTAAACTGTGTTAAGTTCATATTTTTTATAGACACAGTAAGATAAAGCACTTTTGTAGATAATGGAATGAAAAAATATACAACAAAATAGATGTAGAAGATACATAAACTACAAATATTATTACAATGTTCTTTACCAGAATGCTAAATACTTACAAATTACCGTACGTACAAATAAGATAAAATAATAAATCAATTTTCAAGTTGGAGTTATCAATATTTTACAGAAAATGTTTACACGGATATATCGATGCTGCTATGTTACATCCCTTTCTCTTGGCTATTTATGCATACGCAACTCTGTATTTCCAGTTTATTAAGAATGTTAATCCAAATATTTCCCAGTAATAAATTCTGCAGGAATGCGGAAGAACATAACATTACCCTTACAAGGAAGGTTACGGCAAAGTAAAGTTCTTGTCGCAGTTTACCCCAGCAACAAAAAAGCCGTATTTACTCAATAAATTGCAGCTCTCCAGCAGCCATTTTTAAACGAAGAAAGAACTCTTGTTATGACAATTTTTCATTTAATGAATTTAACACCGTTCAACAGTAACAACACAACTGGGGATCTTTAGAAATTTCTACATGCGTACTTGAAAAGCTATTCCTTGGCCCGAAAGACGTTTTCCGTCTTTCACAACGTAAGTAAAAATATATGAAACAAAAATAATGCTCCTTGTGGAATATAAACAAAGCCACTAACAACTTTAAAAAAGAAATTACAATGCGACGCATGTGTCCGTTTTACAGAATCGGCAGTGTGCCCAGATTTCGGATAAATTCTCGCTAAAATTAGTTATTTTTGACATTTGAGATGCCAGAAAATGATAACTATGGTCGCTAAAGGCTAGTGTTAATAAAAGATTCGTCAACTTAGTCTTTAGACTAATACTGAAATAAAATGTTTCTACACTCTCTTTATATAATTTCAACCATTATTACCTCATAAATTCTAAACCCCTTTTCGTGAAAGATAAAACTAGGCATACCGGGGTTGTAAATTTCGGCATTTACTAACTAGTAACTTTATGGCTTAGACCCACTAATCATAATTTCGTTTCTTATTTTTGGTCCACTCCTTATATGTCCGCTCTGCATTACAGCTATCGACTTGTGCCACAGTAACACGAAAATTTGTTCACCCAGTAGCTAATTTTTTTTTCAGTTTCGACGGTTTTCTATTAATACACACGTCGTATTCGTTCGATTGTCATAGTTCCTGTGCTTTCCTTGATCCGCGACCCGGAATACACGACAGGGTGGAGTTGATTGGCGAAGTGGGTCAAATTGCCGAAGTCCCAGATCCGACTGCCCCCCACCCCCATCCTGTCGACCCTGTCCCGGCTGCACACGCCCAAAAAGCCGCACATCGATTAGAACCGCCACCAGTCGACTACGACCGTTCGGCTGGGCCCTCTTCTTCTTCTTCTTCTCCTCCTTCTTCTGTTCTCCGGAAACCGGCTCATTTATCAACGACGCAAATTCGGAAATGACGATCCCGACGACGTTCTGGCCAAATAGCGCTGCCCCCTTTTTTCCCTCCAGATTTCCTCCTTCTTTCATATCGAGACTCCGGACGGCCCACTTCTCCCCTGGTCCTCCGGTGTTCGATCTATACGCGTGCCATCTTTCTTTCATCGTCCGCCGTTCAATAAGTGGACCTATGAATTCTGCCGAAGAGGCAACGATGAGAAATGGACCGGGGATACCGTACGTACAATTCTCACAAATCATGTTTTTGAGGGCAGGTGTTTTGTTGCGGAACTCCGTTGGATTTCGACGACCAAGAAAATAACGTTTGAATATCGAATTGGAAATTTTCCCTGAAAGGAAAATTGGAATAACACTTTCAGTACGATTTATGATTTGTACGTATATTTGTTCAAGAGAAGGTTATTTTATTTTTACTAAATTAAAATAAGGTTTTCCTATTTCATTAATCACAGCATATTTTGTTGGGAAAATTCAGAATTTATTTTAAAAAAAACTCCCTGGATTGTAGTTTTTAAATAGACGAGTAAATGTTTCTCTTTCAGAACTTCTGATTATTTTTTCAATTTAGTCATCGTGAAAGAATCTGCACTGCAGTATCATAAATTGCGAGAAATGTGTAAACAAACAAAACGTTGATTGAAACGTCCTTTATATTGAGGATTATACAAACGCACAAACGTGACGTTGCATAATGGCATTTATTTAGGTCGTTTCCATTGCTGTTAGCTCATATATTCGCGGTTTTTAAACAGCTGCGCGTTAACTTATTTAACGTTTTAGCATCGGTTTACAATCGCCTTTCCTACAATACAAAAATGCTCGATATACACACATAAATACATTTTTACTGCTTTTGCCTATTCGTTACAACTTGCGTAACTATAATGGACATAAATTTTACAATAAGTGACTGTTTTCTAATATAATTTTATGTGTTTCACAATAATTTATGTTTTTTAAGAAGTTTCATAGAAAACTTTAAGTCATATAACCAGGTGTAATAAAATAAAATTAAAACGAAAAAAGGTTAAATAAATGCAAATATTATCCCTTTGCCTTAACAAGATTGCAAACACATTCCACACAATTATCTCCAACATTTTCGGTGTTGGTACGTCAACTGTTTGTACAATCAATAAACGAACGACGCAAAACATTTGCTCGTCTGATTAGCTGAACTGTGTATTACCCAATTAACCGAGCAAAGTGGAAATGTTGTGCAATTAACGAGAGAAATGTCTATGGTTAGTAGAATTTCAAACACAATTTACTTGTAGCATCTTCCGCGTTTTAATCATTTTGAGCACTCTGCACAGTGAAATATCACAGTTGAACTCTACAGATCGATAAGAGAGGCAGAGTTGGCGGCAACCCGGATTAAAGAGGGGTGATTTATAATCCGCAAAATTTAAATTCGGAAGTTGGCAATTCAATCTGGAGGGCTTGTTCTTGCTAATTGCATCTGTAAGAACCAGTTGTGTGTACTCTCAATTAGCAACGTTTCGTAATGAAAATATGACAGTAAAGAGAACAAATGAAAAACATAGTGCACATAAATTGATAAATGCGCTGGAAAAGCGAGGGCTTCGAATTCAAGGGGAGTAGGATGCGCAAACAGAAATATATGAACAAATAATGCATATTTGTATAATACTAGTGCAAGAGTAACAATAAAATGTAAAGCTAAAATAAAAGTATACTATAATAAAAGTATAGGGTGCAATCAAAGAAAATTCGAGCACATTTATTAAAAGTTACTAGATTTGTTAAGCAAGGCGCTAACCACTGTATTGATTAATCAACTGATGTAACCATCAAACGACTTTCTCTTAGTTCGTTTGAACGTTGATGATACTTTTCTTGTTATAAATTTATGAAACTTTAAATCAATGAATAATTGTAATACAATAAAATTAGGTTAGCTTAATGTAGGGTAACCTACCTACATTAAACAAATGCCATTTTTTGTTAAAAAGTCTCAAATAATTCTGAAACGGTGCGACTTTGGCCAAATATATGTTCAATAAAAGTATGTAAAAGTAGAAGTGTATATCAACCGGAGTCGAACACATTTTTATAATGGAAACTGCATGATTTATCGTTAACGTCAAGGTAGAATCAAATGTTTTTTTGTATTTCAGTCGATTCAAAATAACATAACTAAACAAGTATGCATAAATAATCAATAAGATCGTGTTTACACTAGATGTTTTATAATAAGTGTGCGTTCTTTCTAATGATGTAATTAATAAGTAAATATAGTAGGGTATTTAATACATATTTCCTATAGTTAGATCCCATAAGAGATATAAATTAATAAGTATAAAAAAGGTGAATTTGCACAATATCTGAACCAACCTGTTTCCGATCGAAAGGCGATACAGTTTTTGGGATTGCGATATACAGTGACAAATATAATTTAATCAAATTGACCATAAATTCGATAAAGAATTCGAAAATACACTTATATACAGGGTGTTCCATTTAAAAAAGTGAGGTTGTATAGCGCCTTGAAGAAATGAGACATGAAAATAACATTATGTTATGGGGGAGATCAAGTACTGTAACTTTTATTTGAAACATTTCTTGTTATAATAGAGTCTAAGAGGGCTAGGATTTGCATTGCCGTACCGCTATGTTGAGCTAATGTAATTTTTTTTAAATGTCCAATAACTCCTAAACGGTGCGACTTTAGTCTAATGTATGTCAATAAAAAAGACCATAAATTAAAGGAATCCAAAAGTGCAATAGTACACACTGTATTCTATTTAAAAAACTGAAGTTGAATATCTGCAAGAAATGGGTTAGCCTGTATATACGAACATATTTCTACTAGAAATTAGACCAGAAACCAGGCAACTTTTATTTAAAGCTTTTTTACCCAATGATTAGAAATAGGAGGTGTTGTTAACAGATGGACAGATGGACTGACGGACAGACGAATGAACAAAAATGGTACCATTAGTCTTAGAATACCATCATTCGTCCAGATATATCAAAATCTCACCATCAAAGTTTTGAACCTAATGCATTATTTTCTCTTTATACCTTTAATGTAGAAAAGAAAGTAAAACTTAAATGCTCAGATTTTTTGGTTTGCACGATGGCTATAAACCGCTGTAATGAGCTGTTGGTATTGGTTTCTTTCCTAGAAGAAAGGTAGTAATTCCGAAAATTAATGTTATTTTTCCAAAGCAAATTTGATTGATTGATTAACAATAATAATTAAGTTACAATATACTGTGGAAGATACTTCTAATGGGACCTCGTACATGTTCCATGACACCCCCAAAATCCGATTTTTTACCAAAAAAACCGCTATTGAAAACTGGCTCCGATAAACTCGCGGAAATGTTCGCTATTTTAATAACTCTAAGATTAAGAACAAATATTTAGAAAATGTTGTTCTATCGGATTTTTTATTTTATTTTGTGTTGAAAGCCCTCTAAAATCCGCCCAAGATCAAGTTATATTTTTACGTTCTCTCATACAAAGAGAAAGCAGTCCATTCGGTCCAAAATTTTGATAGTGAGATTTTGAAATATCTGTGGTCCATATTTCTACCATTTCTAATCATTTTGGGTAAAAAAAGCTTCAAATGCTGCAAGGTTTCAGTCTCTCTCTCTTCTAGAAGTATTTTCATATATACAGGTGTCCCATTTCTTCTAGAACACCCTGTATATTATTACATTTTTGGACTCCTTATGGAATTTATGGCCTATTTTATTATAACATACATTTGGCCAAAGTCACAACGTTTAAGAGTTATTGGACATTTAAAGATCAAATATCTGGTGTGGAATACTCACACGACTTTTTTACCCTGACCTTTTTGTAAAAAAAATCCCTAAATGGTGCGACTTTAGCTAAATGTATGTTTAATAAAATCGACCATAAATTCGACATGGAATTAAACAAGGTGTTTTGTTATAAAACTGAAGTTGCATAGCGTCTAGGAGAATATATAAAAATACTTTTAGAAGAAAATAGAACTGATACAATAATTTTTTTAATTTAAACTATTTTCCCTAAAATTATATAGAAATAGGAGAAAGGGTGTTAATCAGAGATTGGCAGACGAACGAAGAGACAGACAGAAACTTGAAAGAGAATTGTTTGGATC
>JAWQRJ010004004.1:0-11453 GCA_033557515.1 Diorygopyx duplodentatus
GGTTTAGGCTGCGTTCATATAATGTGCATGCATTATGACCGGCTTTACGATATCCACAAAACTCCCAGCCATAAAATTTATACATTGTTTCTCCATAACAGGTTTTTTCGCGATAACTTTCTTAAAATTAAAGATATGTTAAATCCACTCGCACCGCAAGAAAGCTTGTTCTTTTCTTTAACAGATATTTAAATGTTATTGCATACTTACGATTTACACTTTTATATATATTTTGATATTGAGAACTAATTTGTGATCACATATTGCTAATTACATTTCATGCAAAAAGGAGGTACTTCGAGAAGTGCGTGTAGAACCAATTATAAGCTACAAAATTCAAATTCAGAAAATAAGCAGTAACGTCCAGACTAAATTTGTAATTTTGCTTATTATATACAAAAATATACATTTATTTCAGTTTCTTTTAAATGCTAATACACCAGTAAATCAGCACATCAACGAATATACTGTATATGCAATTCTGCAATATTTATGAAAATAGCAAATTTATGTAAATAAACGAACAGTGAACCAATCCACTACATTTAATTTTTTAACAGTGTAAGAACGTTTTAATTAGTGTTCTGCTAATTAACTGACGCAGTGCATGATCATAACTTACCTACTTGGTCTCTTATATTTTTAATAACATTAGTAAATAAAAACAAAATACATTCTTTAATAATTTTATTGCATGTGCATCAATAAATAATACTGAAACGTAGTTAACTAGCTATTTATTAGTATACTATTATTGATTGTACAAGATGTGTACTTTGGATGTCCCTGAATTCGACATACAACAAACCACGACTTCCTGGGACGAAGTAAGTTACTGACTTACTTTGTCCCAGGAAGTCGTGGTTTTACTCCACTACATAAATATATATCCTTGAAAAATTACAGTTGGTTGAAATTTTTACAAAAAATTACATTTTTACTAATAAAATTGTAATACTGAGATATAATAAATTGAATAAAATTGAAATACTTATTTTGAGCAAAATGAGACTATAAGCTATTCTCTGCAGCAATTAAATCTATTTTTTTGCATCAACCTTGCGAAATAACATCAATTTTATAGAGACAAAAATAGTTAACAAACACACTAGCTTACAAAATGAGTATATTTAAATGATTGCATCACTTATTTTCGTAAATACCTTGCCACAGTCTTGACCAAAACAATTTTGCATCCTTTCTTATATCCTTATGTATCCATTTTTAATAGTGCATTTATTTTGTTTCACGGACTTCTGCATTATTATTAATTAATCAAATCGTGTTTGCAACGGGCTCACTAAAAATACATTCCGTATTGCGATAATCAATTAATATATAATCAATTAATTACGTGAACATCAATTTAAATCAATATAATCGGATTTTAACTTAATCAGTTGGTTTAAAAGAAAACTTTTAATTGTTTTTACAGAATTCTCGGCACTTCCATTAGAAGCTGAGTTATAAGAAGGTGACGTGATATGAGTGCTGCCGTTTGATTTAAAAAATAAATAAATTCTATTGCCATTAATTGTGACCCATTAGCACTTATTAATGTGTAGGCAGGCCAAATCTAGAAAACAACTATCTCAAAACAACAATCGTGTGATAAGTAGTAATCTTTGATATTGGAAACATTTCCAACTATTTTGAAAACTCTATCTACTATAATTACTACTGCAATTAAACAAAATTTATTATTAATTAGACCTAAAGTCTATATGAATTCTCTCCCAATTACTGCTGGGAATAGGCCAATTTTACAAATTAGCTTTTTTATGGTTTTGACGAACTTTTTGACAAAGTGCACAATTTTGTCAAAAATTGTCTTGAATGTCTTGAATTTCCGAATTTAGCGTTACCAAATGTAGGATCTTGTTAAACTTTTAGCTTTTACAATTCCTAAGTGACTTGTATGTAGCCCATTTAGTAATTCTTTTTGTAAAGCTCTTGTTACGATAACTCTGGTACTCCGCAGAAGAATACCATCTTCAATGTTAATTTCATTTTTCCGACGAAAATACGGTTTCATAGATAATTCGCTAATTTCTGATGGCCAACCAAATTTGACATATGTATATAAAATTGACCGAACTTCGTCGTTGTGCAGCTCTTTACGAATAACATTAATATGTATAGGTATATCAGAATTATTTTCAATGTAATTAATATGATGGTAATTATCTTTAACATCATTCGGCATTCGTGGTACAAAAATCTGCTACATTTTCTGAAGAACGTATATATTTAATATCAAAGTTAATATAACGTTGGTAATATACACGTTTATAATGACTAAAATTTTTGTGTAATTCAAAATCAAAGGATTTGCCACATATATCGTTATTTTAATTCACATTGGTTCGCTTATATTTGTTTTTAACTTTATATTGTGCAAAGAAACGTCTAAATAATGCAATTTATTTTTATTGTAACAAACCGAACTTAAATAACGTTTTTTACCGCACACATTGCATACATAGTTACGATATTTAGATTTGTCGGGGATATAATTTTAAAAATAATAATGCTATTTTCATACATACAGGATGTTCCATTTCTTTTAGATGCTATGCAACTTCAGATTTTTAAAGGGAACACCCTGTATATTATTACATTTTTTGGGTCCTTATGGAATTTGTGGTCTATTTTATTAAACATACATCTTTAAGAGTTTTAAAGATCAAATATCTTGTGTGAAACACTCACACGACTTTTTCTCACCTAATCCCCCCAACCTTTTTGTAAAAAATGTTCAATACTTCCTAAATGGTGCGGCTTTAGCTAAATGTATGGCTAATAAAATCGAACATAAATTCTACAAGGAATTAAACAAGGTACCGTGTTTATAAAACTGAAGTTGCATAGCGTCTAGAAGAATATATGAAAATCCTTCTAGAAGAAAATAGAATCGATACAATAAAAAATTTATTTCAAACTTTTTTACCTAAAATGATTAGAAATAGGAGAAGTGTTAATCACAGATTCACAGACGAACTAAGAGACAGACAGAAATATGAATGGATCAACTTCCAAAAATGGTATCATTACCCTTAGAATAACCTAATTCTGCAAGATAATATCAAAATATCATCATCAAAATGTTGGACACAATGCGTCTAGTAAATCCTTTCATTGAGACTGGAACCTCAAATTGTATTGAGTTGTTTAGTCATTTTTCTCTCATGAAGATGTGAAGGGAGCTTCTAAATCCATGCGAACCTCCGTACTGACCAAAGTCGTGATTCTAATATATCCATACCTAGAAAAAAAGAAAAAGATGTGTCAAAAATGAAAAAAAAATTGAAAGAAAATATCAGTGGGGTTGTAATCGGCAAAAATTATTTAAAAAAATACTATACAGGATGATTCAAATTCATTCTTACTTCTGATAGTGTGGATAACTGTGTGTACAATGTTTACATTTAACAGTTTTATAACCTTATTCACAGTTTGTTGATATGCGATTCATACTCCTCCGCTTTATCCTCCAGTAGTCTAAATAGTGGGATGGTATAAGGGTGGTTCCAAGTTGTTACTTCTATGGCAAAAGCTCTTCCCCTCCACCTTATTGCTCGTTGATATGCAATCCATAGTTCCCTTTTTTTCCAGTAGTCTGAATAGCGAAATGGTATAATGGTGGTTCCAATTCTAATGGAAAAAATACAAACTGTAAAATTAATTAGTTAAATTAATTTAGAATTTTTTGCGTATTGGTTTCTATAATTTTTTTAATTTACTTATTCAAAATTTATTTATTTAAATAATTGTCAACATCAACTGCCGTGGTGTAAGTTAATTTGCACCAGACGGACCATTTCTTACCTTATGGATTGGTGGATTGATGGACCGGGCATAGATTCACCCACGGGTCCCTCGTCCACTTCCATCTTTTCGAAGGCCCCTCCTTCTCGCTGCTGGAAAATGGTCTCTATATTAGCAATCCACAAAGTTGAGTCGTGCACTTCCACCCCTAGCCGCGTCAAATTGAATTTAAATTTACTCTTCCTTCTTGACAGCAGAAGGGGTTATGTTAACTTACTGTCAACAAGGTGGCAAAGCATCGTTTACACTGAACGATATTTCACTAATTCCTGTTTACACAAATTAATCAATGGTAGGTTCATAAACATACGGTAGGTAATAAGTGATCATAATTTTCTTATTACCCATTCCGCAAATAAATTTATCTCTAAAATTTGATCAAAGCAGCAATTAGTAGCTATGAATTGGTAGGGTATATTATGATATTGAATGAGGAACATTCGTCTAATGTTCTCGGTATTGCGTAACTTTGTACTAACTTGTATGGCTCCTGCGACAGGCTGTTGAGACACTGCCTTCTTAATCATTTCCTTTTCGATGCCATTTACGATGAAGAATTGTTCTACTCGCCCTTTATGAACCGTTCAATCGCAAATTTTGTTGCATTGGGGTTGAATTCCAGTTGGATACCGACGTTGGCCGCCATTACTTTTATATCTCGAAATATTAAAAAAGCAGTTTATTGCAAGTGACTTTATACTATGAATTATTCTTAGTTTCTGTATATATTATAAAGGGTTAAACGTTCAACATAACCGATTGATGCCAATACGTTTACAGAGCTTCATTTCTATATTTAGCAAACCCAGCTGAATAAACTGCTTAATACCTTACACGTTTCCCGACTTCCTTACTTGTGTACTTTAAGCGTAGATATTTTACGAAGTTCTCAACACTAAGAGGCACGATGGGTTTAACTCAAAAGGATAGGTCAAAGACTCAAATAAGACACAAGTGAATAATACATTAGCTTGATGATAATTGCTCGCCAACCAAATAATGACCATTTATTTGCAACCGTTATCCATGTTTGCGTCTTCTCGCTGTCATTGTAATTATCCCGACTATCTACTTCTAATTGGGTGAAAGGAAACAATGAGTGTTCGTAGGATGCAATCGGCTAACGAATCGCTCTAGTTGTCCGCGCTTACGGTTAATTGAAAAACAAACAAGATGCTAATTCATTTATGGACGCGGCGTCCGTGGCGAATAAGTAAACGGCGCAATTTACGCATTGTCTCGCGGTCGTTAAGCGCAGTTTCCTCTTCCATCTCTCGAAGGAAGCGGCCGTCTAATTGCCGCTTCCTGTTCGGAAACGTTACTCTCGCCGCGTCTGCTCTCGCCCCGTTTTTACCATTACGATAAAAACAATTGTCTTTCTCCGTACTGCAAGTCGGTATGATTTATTTACGGCCGGCCCCGCCAGTAGCTAGGTCATGAAATGTGTACTACACATTTGTCCCTCTCGCCCAACTGCTGGGCGTGTGACGTTGACTTCTTCTCGTGGGACAGCTCTGTCGTCTTGAAAATGCGACCGCCACGTCCGCACTCCCTGCGTGCGACCATTTATGATATACGTGAGAATGAATGGATGAGTGTCGCATGTGTGATGATAATTCGCTTAATGACGTGTTTACTGCGGGGCTAACGTTTTAATTGACGCAATACGGTAAAGTGCTTAATGGTAGGGATGTTTTCCGTCACCTGCGACTGTCTAATAGAAATGCCTTATGTATATTTGTAAGAAAGCATTCCACATGAAGTGAATTACTAACACATTTTCATGCCGACTGGTACTTATGGGTTTACAAAGTAAGAACAAGACTCCATGTAAATTTTTGTCCTCTATTGTAGTCTACCTCAAAAATAAAAAATAAACTTATACAACAATATTTAATTGTATTGTTGGCCAACGGCAACTCTTACTTATATTCAAAAATATGTAGTGTGTTCCAATTGAAAATGACATGTTGATGTGTACTATTGTATGTTATACAAAAACTCCTATTATTTACTTACATAAATTGTAAATAAAGTACACCTATCGTTACGTTATAAAAAAGCATTAACACAGTTAAGCAGCTTTACAGTAACGGCTAGTTTAACCAGCAAAACATGGAATAACGTACCTGGGTTGTTTTTAACACGATAATTATAGCTACGTACACCGTACATCATTTCCCCAATCATTTAAATCGTCTAGGATGGGAATTGAATATCGTAACTTGCAAGCGTCAAAGGAATTACACTATCTATATATCAAATATATTATACATACTTATTACTACCCTATACTATATCTGATAGCGGTGTTTTCAATCCATATCTGGTCTGAATTGCCTCCGGAATCGGACTTGTTGGATTTATGTGACGTTATTATAGGACGTCCGTTAATTATTATGCATTCATACCTTCGGGTATGACAGTTTACGCTGGATTTCCATTTCAGAATGTGTACATGTTTTTGTATTGAAATATCGAAAAGATGTGCACTCTTCTGTCGCACGCCTTGTAATTACCCTTATAATGCTTGGTCGCTTCCTTTTTTGGTACCCTTATATTGAGATATTCTACATAATTACAGGTGCATTTAACGTTTCTGTGTGATTACTTAACATTATGTAATTCTTTCATTTTGTATAGGTTAATTATGTCTACGTACATTAACTATTATCGATCACGTATGTAAATGCTTACGACATAAATTCTTTCGCTAATTTTCTCGAGTAATCTTGAATCCAGTGGGCTACTTTTACCTATCTGTAATTTATATAAGCCCATGTGAAAGGATAAAATGTCACTGGTCACTGAAAAGTAGTACAAAAGTACGGTAACACAGCCTTAATACCAGTATTTTTGTGTTCGTTTTCTTTGGATGTGTGGCTAATTAAAACTAATGCCAATTAAAATAACGAAAAACTACACTTGCATGAATGTGTTCGCTGTGCAGTAATTATAAGATACACCGTAAGACCTTGTTTCAATAATACATGATGAAAATATGTCTTTGCGTATCAAATATCTTAATTGGCCACCTTTTTTGCATTTATGTAAATCCCTATTGATATTCAATTTGAATACATACCACTACTAATTGTCAGACTAATACACCTATTAAATGAATGGCATATATTAATGTTTATTACATTATAATAGCACACAAAGTCTGAATACTATGAGTACTATATCTCACATTTAGTGCATAACCTATGTAAAAGCATATACAAATACTGACATTTATAACAAACTTAGAGAAAGGCTAAAAAGCAGTTTTCTTCAACTATATAAAGATTTTAAACGGCAAAGCTGGAGCTTAGGTAATTAACGTGGAGCTTAATTAAGGAGTATTCCTTAATTAATTCTCTTTCAAAATTTCTTTTTGCCACACCACTGATCAAACAGAACAATGAACTAAGAAGGAACAAGTACGAATCTGCCACAAATGCATCGAACATGGCAAAAAAAGCAGTTACCAACTGAATAATTTTGGATCACGTGTCACCGCCAATGAAACTTGTACGAAACAGAAAAGTTCAGACAGAAAGAGAATTCTGGTGGATTTAATACAACTAACATGCGGTTTTGCGGATGAGACAGGATTGCTGTATCGAATGCGGAAGGACTAAAGGTAATACTAACGGGTAACACAAAGGCAAAAAAGACTATAGAAACCAAAGAAAACATTGATTTATGTTGGTGAAGCAAACAACTTATAGATTACACTACACTTTCTTAATATAGGTGAGCAAGACCACAAAGTAATTCCATTGAATTTACGATGTTGTGGTGATTATACGGAGTTGGCGATTTTTCATTCAACAAGTTACATCTTTTATGCCTTTCAAAATAACACATTTTGACAGGAAAAACGATACTATCTGTCAGATATCACAACATCAGATATTCACAACCAACTTTCAACTTTTGTTTTTCAAATGCACTCTTTGAGCGTTATTAGGTTTTCTAAAAACGACTGAAAAAGTTTTAAATCACTGCATGAATTTTTCTAAATGAATTCCAAACATGTTATGTTTTGTGGTTTGAAGGATAGCCCCACCTTATAAACTAAAAGCACATAATAAGAATATGGCATTCTCTACTATCAATCTCTACTCTAAAAATAAAAAGTATGCTGCTAACTCGGAATACTACATTCACCTTTTTAACAGAGGACCCAATGTATTATTGTTATTCTGTATTCAAAAACAATAACAATTCCTTCATTCATGAATTGAGAAGTCATCTTTTTAATCTATTATCTCTTATAACTCGTACAGTTTGAAAACTTATTTTAGGACAATTTATCTGCATTTAAAGGCTTCACTGTATAATCTGTGTTATATTTGCTTCCAATATGTGGCAATTATTCATCTATCCGTCTAATTATCAATCGATTCCAGTAAAAGTGTCAATTACCTAATAAGAAAACAAATTTAGTAATAAATTTTAAACTTCAGGGCATGGAAGCAACTGAATTCAGGATTCATTGCGTGGGAGAGTTAATAAAAAAAGTTGTTCTGTACTATGTTTATTATGATATTTTTTATATTATACGCTATTACCCGTGAGAATATTTCCAAAAGCTCTCCGACATGTGTGGAGTTATTTTTAGAGGTAAGAAGTCTATTTTTGGAAAGGTACCTGTTAAGATAAACATGCATTCAGTTTATTCTAGACGCACATGATACAGGAGGGTGATGCATAAGACAAGAAAGTTCTATCAAGGCCCTCTAACAGTATTGTAGTGAGAATTCTTTTATTGCTATTTTGGTATGCTTTAGTCCACCAAAATAATATTAGTACATCAAAGAGAGATATTGGAATAGTTTGGACATAAGTTGTAAAATTGCAGATACCAGTTTCAATAGAAAATCTTAAAAATCCACCGCACGAAAAATGTTTAAAAATTGCTCATTTAATTCCATTATGTCACGATCGTTGTATTTTACATCTATGGGAGCAAGAAAGCTCTAAGTTATCTTTATAGAAAACAGTTATTCGTCAGTTGCCTGTGAACATTTTTCTTCCTTTTTGAATGGACCGTTTGTGCCACGTAGATTATTTAACGAGCTGACGCAACATTGCCTTTGCCGAATAAAACGTGAATCACGACTTTCAATTAACTAATTACTGTCGAATATAAAGGGGCCCAAGATGGATGGAGATAAACGCCGGCTAGAACAGAGAAATGTCAAATCGTGATTTATCTTTCGCAGCGCACGCCAGAGCGTCGATTTTTTTCTACGAATTTTCTAAACGTGTACTTCGCTAACGAGGCGAATTTTTGCTTTACCTTCATTGTGAGGTTATTTGCTAATCCACGGCATGTATTTACGACGTGGGTACAAGATAAGGTTGTGTAATGACCTGCAAAAAAATGTCTTTGATTATCGGTAGTTTAAGGAAAATATATTTTTTACTAACCAACGTCTTGTTGTTTTCAGACTAACAATTAAAATACGCAGCTTTAATAACTGATTTGAATACAAAATCCGTTTCAATCTCCTTTCAATACAAAATTTGCTAAAGTTCTTTTTTTATTAATCATCATACTTTTTTTTTCAGACAGTTTTTATTTCTGGTGCTAAAATCCAGTCATCTTGTGCACATTTAAGTGCGGTATTGCCAAAAAAAACTTGTGAAAAAGTTTTCCCAAACTTGTTTACCATTTTCTGCCAAACTACCAAAAATATAAAAAAGGTAAAATGAAAATCCTAAAACGTAGGTAAGCACGTTTTATGGTATGTTATAGTATTTTACGTAATGTCCAATAATGATGATGTCCAGTAATGATGAATAAGATTGGAAATATCCAATAATGATCAACTTGATTTAAGTCAATGTGACAGTAGGTATCCATCTGTAACAGCCCTTTTCATTATCAGGTATAAAATTAGGGCCATTCTCCAGGAAATTTGAAATATTCTAGATTTTCCCAATATTTATTAGCGCCCAAAATCAATGTTGCCACAGATTCTGTAATGAAGGTCTGAGAATTGATGATTAAAGAAAAATCACTAAAGAACAATAAAATATAAAATAATAATAAAACGATTTACACGAATACAACGCAGAATATATTTACGAAAAGTTATAAAACAATCAATGAAAATCAAGTTAATAATTAAATTATTTTAATCCGATTATTTTCTCCTGTTTTCCAACTTTTTGTTTTAGATTAACTTTATGTGTCTGAATAGTACATATTATGTGAATTTAACTATTTATACACTATCACTTTTACCACCACTTTTACTTTATATTATGAAGATTTAATTCTTACATCTTCTGACTAATTGAAATAATAATAATTTTTTATTTTTTATAATATTTTATTATTTCTTGCTATTTTATTATACATGAGATGTGGATTGAGAATATCACTGTTTTATTTAGATTCCCCTGTTTAGCTAACAACATGTGCGCGACATCTTTGTAACACACATTATGTATTGAGTTTTGCTTATTCTAAACGTATTTTCCTTAAAGAATGTATGAATTGTATATTTTTGCACTTTTGAATTTCTCGTTGAGTTTAAGAACGACTTTATGAATCACACATTATCCATAATTCAACACCCGCGCGTCACAAATGGATGGTTTTGTAGAATATACAAAACCTGGATACTGTTTTGTAAAAAGAAAAATATTTGAAGTGGTTAGAAGCCTATTGATGGTACGTTAAAATTATTTTCGTAGTGGACAAGGTGTTCCAAAAACATAAAACGCATCAAAATTGTAGTTTTTTAAATGGAACGCCCTGTATATGATTTCATTTTTAGTTTCTACTATCAAAATAATACCGAGTTTCATTAAGGGTTACCTCACCTAAACCTAACGGTTCTTTAAATATTTGGAATTTTATGGAAACGTAGTAATAATGTTAATAAGCAGAACATAAATAGAACATTTATTATCCCTTTTTACGTCAAATTAACCCTTATGTGTACTAATTGATTACATTTCTTGTAAAACTGGCGAAAAAATTCCGTGTCAAACTGGCGAAAAATTATTTGGTGTTGCTGTAGGCGTGTCATAAACGATTCCCTTTACGTATCCCCATAAAAAGAAATCTGGAAGAGTTAAGTTTGGTGATCTTGGTGGCACAATTTTGTTTCCACTTCTTCCAATATTCGATTTTCAAAATACACATTTAAAAATGCTCGTACCTCACGATGGAAGTATGGAGGAGCTCCATCCAATTGCAGTCACATCGATCTTCTTATCTTTAAGAGAATGTCTCTAATAAGATTGGAAATTGATTTATCAAAATATCCAAAAACAATATTCCATTTAAATGATGTTGCAAAAAATAAGGACAATTATATATTCCCCCAATATTCCACTCCATACATTCACTGACCATCTATGATGGACACCATATCATGGTGTTTATTCTTGGAGAATGTCTGCAAAACTGTGGGTGTTAGCCAAAGTTGCAGGAAATGAGAACTTTTTCAATTTTGTACTGTTTAGTGGTGAATGCACATTTCACAACAATGAATCCGTTAACAGACGGATTTTAATTACTATTCTGAATGCAATCCGCATCAATTTAGAATAATTAATAACCATCATAGATGGTCAGTGAATGTATGGAGTGGAATATTGGGGGAATATATAAT
>JAWQRJ010004005.1:0-11453 GCA_033557515.1 Diorygopyx duplodentatus
TGTACACACCCATTTCTTTTAATTATGTTCACTAGAAATAGATCACGGCTACTCTGTGTGCTAACCAACTCAAGAATAAAGCCGTAGCCGTTCGCCGGAGTGGCGCGCACATCTAATAGTGGCTACGCCTACATGTCGATGAGATGTAATGGGCGTGCTTTAATATACGTATACGGTAGGATGGGGTGTGGCGCACTTGCCGGCACGGTATGGGAATATTTATTTCTAGTATATATCGCAGTTATGGATTCGCATCTACTAACCAAATGTCTACAAATGCAGTGATATTATTGCCTTAAATTAACGTTGAACATTTCCTGCGAATGGCACATCTCATTCACGCCTCACTTAACTCTGATTACATTCATAACCCTTATGCATTCAGGCCAATAAGTTCATACAATACCATTACACTATCACCTACCCGAACAAAACCCACCTGTCTCATCCGTTTTTGTGCGCAATATCCATTTCCCGCGATCGGCGCGCGCTACAAAGAAAGCCGTTCGTGCATTTTCGCATCAAGCCGTATTGAAATTCCCAGCACGGCATTTCGGGTGGGGGTAACACGATATGCTAGAAAACAGAATTACCGTTATTTTCTTAGCGCCCCGTCGTCGTCCTCGAGGTAAACTTTGCGCCGCCTTTGTCCGCGTCCGGGGCAACAACTTATTTTTCCCGAATTCACGCACGACCTCGCCCCCCAAAAACCAAATCGGATATAAGGTTGCCTCTGACAGTTCGCCGCGCGCCGTACGTGAAGAAAATTCGAGGAACCGCGTTGGGCGCGATCGACCTACGTGCGATTTTCGCAAACAAGTCGGCGGCGAAATGTCGCGGGCAGAGCTCATTGTTATATTGGCGCAATGCAGTTTTCCTGAATTGAAAGTAGTTTTCGATGTACCGTGCCGTTTGATGGCCGTCTAGATATTTCCCATGAGGACGTCAGAAATGTCAGTGGAATGTTACGTCAATCCCCAGGAGCTAAAGTAGTAAAAATAATTTTCAATCGGCCTTGCATCAATGCAGAATTACTTCAATGACAGAACTTCAGAATCAATGGCTTCAGTTTTTCTGAAAAATCTCTCAACCACTCATCTATTTTTCGATGTCCGGGTGGCTTCCGTTGGCTACTATTTTGGCTTCTGTGCGCTGTCTCGGAACGTCGGCACTCGCTGCTACCGTGACGCGCGCCGCGGACAGGAACTTCGCCTCGTGTCCCCGCTCCAACAGCCGAACAGGACCAATGACGAAAACCCCTCTCCAACAATGACCTCCAAACCAAGTCGGTCACGCACGTGTATACGAATACGTACAAATACAAAAAAACGTATAAGTACAATTGGCCTGTTACTCTCTTTATCTCTCACCCAGTACCTGTTGTTGCTGTCTTCATTTTCGTATCTAAACCTTGCTATTCTGGTTTTCATCTATCCCTGTATGTCTTTTTTCTCAGATACTTCTATAGCCTCTGTGTTATGATGTATTGACTGGTGTTATGATGTATTGTACCTACTCTCTTTTATTCCCACTACCTGTTCTTGTCTTTTCACGTCTCGGTCTTTGCTTATCATCCATTCCCAGAATAACTATCTTCCCTGCCTAAGCCTTTCCACCCCTTCTCTTCAATATCTATTTCTGTCATAGTACCTCCCCCTTTCCTTCTGTCCGTAGCCAATCTTCTTTTCCATCGCCTTCTTCCAACACTCCTGCAGTACCTCAACCTCTGCTCTCACTCCGATCATCCCCTCGACCCTCAACGCCCCTCTTCGCCGCCTCCTCTCTGATCGTGTCGACCTTTACCTCTTCCCTTACTGTGCAACCTGGCGTCCCTATTTTCAGTGGCAGAATCTTTCTCCAATACTTCGCCTGAATTTTTATTTTCTAAATGTTTTTTTCACATTCCCTACCATCTATTGTCCTTCTTCGTCAGGTCCTGAATGTGCGTGGTTTCCCTACAACCCATCATTTTCATTTTTCCTGTGTTTCTTGCTGGAGCCTTCCACCGTAAATGTCTGCTGGGGGCAGTGAGTGTACCTTCCCACCACGATTCCTCCAACCTGTTCTAGCGCTTCTTCTTGTCCTGTTCTTAACCTGTCTATCTTCCTGCTAAATGTCCTATACATGTCCCAAATAGGCTCAAAACTTCTGTCTTAACCTCTTTGTCGTCCGAAAAGGCTTACTCCGCTCGTTCTTCACCTTGACCCTACACGACGATTCCTCGTATATCTCCTCCAGTCGTCCTATCAGTTGTTCGCTTAACCCCCGTCTTCCTCAGGTACTCTCAGTGTTTCTCTGCTTGCAGTATTATTTCAAATTTTGTTTGAAAATTGGAAATACAGTAAAACCTGCCAATAACGGCCACCGAAAAAAGAAAAAATATTGGCCGTTATATAAAGGTGGTCGTAATTGGCAGGTTTTTCGTCTTACAAATAAAATACATAATTACTTTTTAAGATTTTTTACTTTATTTTATTAATAAATGTAATTATTATATAAATACACAAATTCATACGAAAAAATTCATAAAAGCTTAACAAATTATGTTAAGCTTTAAGAAAGCTTAACATAATTTAAACTTTCTTAAAGTATGTTTCAATCTTTGTTTGCTTTAAACTTCTTAGCTTCGATTTAAAAACTACAGCTTCACATGTAAGTAAAATTCGAGAAACATCCATAAAAATTTCACCATTCTTATTGCACAATAAATAATTCTGTATGTTTCTTAATTTTGCACACACTTCGCTCATGCTAGTTAAAGTAGATTTTAGATTTTTACATTCATTAATATCACTACTTCTTCAACAATTTCTGTAATACTGAAGTTGGGGCTCTCTGTAGGCACATGACTATCAACAGAAGCATATTCATCTAAATCCACAATTTCGTTTCGAACTGTAGGAAAGAGTTGAGCAAGGGGTATTTCGTATTCTTCATCAAACATTGTATCTTCTTGGATAACATCTGAGAATCCGGCCTTGGAAAAACATTTCTTAACTGTAGCAGGAGATACCTTTTCCAAGCAGCTGTAATCCATATAACTGCATTGGCTAAATTTATGTTTTTTTCAGAATTTTCAAAATCACATTCACTGTCAATAAACGGTAGAAGCCTTTTAATAAAAAAAATTCGGTAAATCAATTTGAAATTCTGAATTATTCCTTGATCCAAGGGCTGACAATGCGAAGTGGTGTTTGACGGCGGGAAGACTAGCTTAACATTTTCTAATGGTACTTTAGAATGTGACGTGGCGTTATCCAAGAAAAGAAGCACTTCTCTATTTTGTTTGTTCATTTCATTGTCAAATTTAGGTAGCCATCTTATCATAATTTCCGTTGTCATTCATGCCTTTTTGTTAGGAACCCATTCTAAGGGTAATTTGTCAACATGATTACCCTTAAAACAACGAGGATTTTTACTTTTTCCAATTATTAATGGATCTTCTTTCTCACCTTCCATATTTGCACACAGTAAAATAGTCAAACGTTGTTTTCTGCCTTCTTCCCTGCACAATAATCATTTTTTAATGCACATGTCTTATTTGGCATGGCGTGGTAATAAAGCCCTGTTTCGTCGGCATTAAAGACATCTCGAGGAGAATAATTTATTAAAATCAACGGTAACTTGGTTTTCCAGTCCTCTATATCGTCCAAATTAACCTCTGCGAATTCACCACAAATTGATTTAAAAGTTATACTGTGTCGCCCGCAGAAACTTTCCAACCAGCCATTATATGCTGCGAAATTTTCCATCTTTAAACGGTTTGCTGTCTCCAGTGCTTTTTGTTTAAGTAGCGGCCCAGATATTGGAATTGCTTTATTTCTGGCTTTGCAACACTAATTGTAGACGACTTGATCCACTGCCAATCCTTCCTACTTCGGAAATTTTCGTTTTTGCTCCAAGTTAACACCTTCCTCAACCATTTTTTTTAATTCACCTTTATTTTTCATAATATCGTTAATTTGTGTTTTTCCAACTCCATATTTTTCGGCCATCTTTCGCGAACTTAAACGCATACTTTTCACTTTCCGCGATTATATTTATTTTGTCTTTTAGCGACAAACGTTTTCTTTTTAGCGACATACTTAATTAATAACCTTTCGAATACAGAGACAACTAAACTAATCGAGTAACCGAAAGAACCTTTCGAAGACGACCGAATAATACCGGCCGATATCGGCAGGTAAATTTCTGTGAAGATAGGTCGTAAAATTTTGGGTTTATTTGGCCGAGGCCGTTTTATGAGGGTGGTCCTAAATAACGTGTTTTCGTATATGGGAATTTCCTTATAGTGGATTCGGGGAACTTTGAAACTGTCCGTTACGCCAGGTAGCCGCTTTAGACAGGTGGCCGAAAAAGACAAAACACAGGTTTTACTGTAATCAACAATTCTCAATTTTGTTGCTGCAGTCAGATAACATTTGTCAATGTTTAGTTTGTCATGAAGTTGGACATGCCTTATGGATCTGGATGATAAACTTTCAAGAACAGGGATCAATTACATTTGCGAGACCAGAATTTAATTAAAATTAACACATTTAATTTAAAAAATATACATTTTGTTTGATAGGTCTAGGGATATAAAGAAAATTATTTTTTCAATTTAAAATTGCCTCCCCTGTAAACAAAGATGTGCGCAGCATAAATTATAGCGATCAAATAATATTTATACATTTTATTACCAAGTTACACATAATCAGACATATTTAAATAAAGATTTCCGTTATACCAATTATTTATGCCTACAAGAAGCAGATTTTCAACAAAATATTCCGTCTGATTTGACCACCTCGTACTATAAAAAAGTAATGCAAAGAAGTGAAATAAAAAATGTAATTGCACATGAAACATATTTTCACATGTCCATGTAGTTTCACATGCACAAGCACAATCGAAACAACACAGGCATATTAATTTTTTTAAAGACAATGATACTGGCAGTATAAACTGTGTGATAGGAGACCGAAACCGCCGCAATAGGTCTGTGAATCAGTTGAAAGCAAAATGCTGGCCTTAAAATATAGCTCTGTATACAGGGTGCCTACCGTAGACCGTCCATTAGAAATATATGGGGAAAGGATAAAACTTTTGTCGTCTTGTCGGTGTGATTTTTGATATTTGTTCAAAATTACGTGGTTCAAAATAACTTCATTAGGGTCTTTGCACCACAAATTACTAGTATTTTATTTTTTATCCTCAAAATTTTCTTGTACCTCCAGTATTTCCGGAGATATCTTTGATTGTATCAAAGAAAAAGATTTTGTTTTAGATAAAACTGTATCGTGTTGCAATTTTTTTGTTTTCTCTTAAATCACTCATTTTAGAACATATTATAGACGATTTCTTACAGGAAATTAACTAGTCTTTGCTTTTTTATTGAAGATTTTTTATTTACTTCCTCTACTTTAGCAGGTATCTTTAATCAGAGTTACGAAAGATGCAAAAAATAGATACATCATCCATCAAAAAAAAATGTTTTGCCGGTATGATTTTTGATATTTCTTCAAAATTACGTAATCCAAAATAACTTCATTAGGGTCTTTGCACCAACAATTACTCGTACTTTATTTTTATCTCCAAATTTTCTTGTACCTCCAATATTTCCAGAGATTTCTTTGATTATATGAAGAAACAAATAATTTTTAGATAAAACTGAAGTGTTGCAATTTCATGATTTTCGCTTAAATTACTCATTTTAAGAACATATTCTAGACGGTTCCTTACAGGAAACTAACTGGTCTTTGCTTTTTTATTAAAGATTTTTTATCTTCCTCCTCTACTTTCGGAGATATATTTAATCAAAGTTATGAAAGATGAAAATATAAAATATATCTATACGGTGGACGATTTTTTAAATTTTTCTCGAAATAATACAATATAGAAGGAACTGTAGGGAAGTTTCCTACATACCATTATTTGATAATTCTTTTTTACTTACAAAAATTTCCCGTATCTTTCATATTTTCCGACATATCTTTGATTGCATTAAACAAATCGTGTTTTATGGACAAAACTATATCTTTCTATAGTTTCTAGTTTTTCTCTTAACTTATTGGTGCTGTAAATATTTTATATGTAGTTTCTTAGAGAGTATTCACATATCTTTCTTTTCTTATAAAAGATTCTTTATCCACCTCCCCTCCTTCAGCAGATATCTTTAAGCAAAGTTACGAAAGCTGCAAAAAGTAGATGTTCCCGTTAGGCAGAAAATAAAACTGTATTTTCTCTGTGTACTTTTCAAAATTATGTAATTCAAAACAGCTTCATTAGATTCTTTGTACTAAAAATTATTCGCCCTTTACTTTTTATCGTAAAAACTTTCTTTTACCTCCAATATTGTGAGATAAAATTGTAAGGTGTTGTAATTTCTCGTTTTTCTCTTAAATTGTTCGATTTAAAAACATATTCTAGACGATTTCTTACAGAGAATTAACTGCTCTTTCTTTTTCTATTAAGAACTGTCAATATATTTCTTCTACTGTAGCAAATATCGTCCATCGAAGTTACGAAATATGTAACTATTAGATTTAAGAAGCTTTTGCAGTTTCAAAAGCAGTTTTAAAACTTTTCCAATTGGATTTCGATACAACAAGAGGGGTAAAAGGAACAACGATGTTTAACCTAAGATTTTCTATATTTTAGCTGATGACAATATTTTTTTAATAGGTATAATTAAGTTATGGAACTTAGGGAAGATTATTATTATTATACTGGGAATTAGTTTACGTTAGTATATTGGAAATAATTATTATCTGAATGCACAAGTGTACATTGTGAAAGTTCAAGTAAGAACGGAACTAAAAGATTTTTTTTCAATAAGCTGGCGGTTCCGGTTATACCGAAAGTTGACAACAGCTTTGTTAATTTAAATGGAATAACCCCATTTTTTTTCTTAATCCACATTCAATTTTCAACAACTTTCGTAATACGTTTGGCAGGCCTAAACTTAATCGTTTTCGAGATACTGAATTTTTCGCAAACCGCAGCAACATTTCGAAAAATCGAATTTTCATAATTAGACTTATGCGATAATGTTCATACTTCATTAACCATTAGTTGAGATATTGAACGGTTCATAAATACACCAGGCGGGACATTCTTACGTACGGTCTTTACAAAATTGAACTTTGAAACTTTAAATGACAAAAAGCTTTTTTTTAAATGGCACCTACCAATTATATTTATCTTGTCGAATGTAGAATTAAAATCCTCGCTAAACGGTATTAGGTTTCCCCATACCTAAAATGTATCCTTTTCTGATTATTGAGGGTTTTTCGAGCTTTTGCTGCAAACGCGATCCTTTGACAATACATTCATTTGTTGTAAATTGAGTTGCCTGCCAATTATCAATTTTGACGTTTATGTAAGTTGGGTTGGTGGATTTCATATTTAGGGTGAAAATCAATATATGTATTTGGAAATCGAGTTTTCAAGATATTTCGCATGTTTAGTTCTTGACAACATAATGTAGTTATGGTTTTAGCTTATTTTATGATAATCTAAGACATAAATTACTAAAGAAGGTGATCAAATCGTTCTCAATTTCTTTCTAAACAAATCAGAATTCTTGATTAGACTCCATTGACAGTTACATTTCGAATTTAAATATGCACCTATAACCAGTGTTGATGTCGAAAGAAGCTTTTCAAGTTATAAAAACATTGTAATAAGTGATCGATAATTTAGTGTTTCAAACAGAAATAATTTTGTTTTTAAAAACTGTTAATAAAAAGTTTTTCATTTTAAAAATACATGTTTCGATTATTAAATATTATTTTGTATCTATGAATTAAAATGTTTTAAAAGTTTGTTTTATTTAAAGTATTGAAGTTTTTTTTGGGTGAATGTGTTCTCAATGCTAAACATTTATTGTAAGCTTTTGTTGAAGTATTTAAATGTTTAACGTTATATGAATAAAGTATTATAAATCTCTAAATCAATGCTTATTTATTCAAAAATGTAAATATAATTTACACAATTTTGCAAAATGTATGTGCTTTCTTTGTGTTTTTTCTTGCATGCTTTTTTTGCGGAAGTCGATATGCTTTTTAAGCGCCTTTTCCACTATTTTTAATGCTTTTTAATTCGGACTCTAGTTATTAGCATCTTTGTTATTGTTTAAGCGATTATTACTGATTTGTGTAGCTATGGGAATTGTTTCTTTAATAGGTATATTAGTGTATAAGTTAGTAATGTCAAATGATAAAGTTGTAAATTCAGAAGATTTTTTATAGTATATTTAGGTAGGTGTATATTCAATTATATTTTTGAAAAATTGACTAAGAATTTAGGAACAAAGTATGAACTACAATTAGTGGAGATTACAATTTGTCTACTTGGAATGCCATTTTTGTGTATTTTGGGGAGTGAATGTTTGTGTAATTAGGGGTTATTGGGTTCATAGGTAATGCTTTTTTAGGATTGAAATAATATTTATTTAAAGTTTGTGAAGTATTTTTTATGATGTTTTTGAAATCATTGTGAGAAGTTAGATTAGGGTTTCTCTTTACCTCTACAAAGTCATTTTCTTGCATAAATTGTTCTGTTTTTCGAATGTAATCTATGTTATTCATTACGATTATACCAGCGTTTTTATCACCTGTTGTAACTATGATGTTTTCTTCTTTTATCTTTTTTTGTAGGTTTCGTCGTATGTTTTCTTGATCTTCATGTATTCTTGATCGACGATGTAGGTTTTCTTCTTTTTTAATGGTTGTAATAATTTGTTTTCGATTTCTTCTTCTTCTGGATGGTTTTTGATGGCTGCTTCAATTTCTATTGTCAACTTGTTTTTTTTCTAAACATATAATTAATTTTTTCACTCCATGTCGCCATTTTTCTTTTTGATTATATTCTCAATGTAATCAATGTAACAATGTAATTTTTAAACTCTAATTTTAAATTCATAATCCAAATTAAATCCATTTTCGTATAAAACATATTCGACCAGTTCTCCGTTTAATACTGCAAACCTAGACGTCAGCAAGGCAAGCATGTAAATATACTGATTAGTAAAATCATTGCTCTCCTTCCTTTCTGGGAATTCAAAAATATATTGACGGAGAAGCAGAAAGGTTGAGTCATTCACCAATAAAGCAAGACGCCTTAAACGGAATTTATCAGCAGCCTCGGTAGACTACCAAAGAGCTTGCGACTCGTAGAAATATTAGAAATATACAATTCACAACAAAATTAAAAATTCACAATAAAATTATGTGCTATTATTGCACCATTTCTTTGCAATAAATTCTTTTTTGGAGCAGGTTCGGCACTTCTTCTTCCTCTCCATCTTGTACATTATTTTCTTCAGAAGCCCAAGGTCTGTAAGCTTCATCTGAAATGACTTAGCTTCATATTTGATGAATTCCATATTCGTATTGTTCGTGTCCAGGAACCGTTCTGATTATAACCTGCAGTTTTTTAATCACATTACCGACACCTGACAATCTTTCGCCTCTCGGTTTCAACGCCCACCTCTCAATTATAATCCAAGAGCATTTAAAAAAATCAATACCCCTCCCTTTTACACCCGCTCTTTAAGTCCGGACGGCTGACCTCCCTAACATCTCCTCTCCCTACCCACTCCACTTTCGAACTAACCGCCTTCTTCTCTTGCAATTCCAACGCCAACTCCTTAATTACCCCGTCATAGTAGCGAAGGAAATGAATTTTTTCTCCTTCTGCCAATGTCGGCCGCCAACCTGTCAGTCGCTCGCTCTTTGGCAACGGTCCTAAATCACGCGACCGAAGGTAGCGTTTCGCGCGTTTGACAGGAGGGTGCGCCATCCCCTGAACGCGCGAATAAATCATGCTGCGCCTTCGAGTTGACGTCGTTTTTCCCCACCCCTCGTCTTAATTAGTACAGTCGATTTATAGGCAGAGGCGAAGCGGCAATGCGTTTTCCTTATAGCAGCGACCTCGCTTCGCTTCGTCTTTAAGGAGAAGGTAGAAGGGTGAGTCTGGTGAGTCGGTATTTCGAATTTTTTTCAATCGGGTCTTGTAGAGGGGGGTTTGGGGCATTAGAAGCCTGAAGGACAGGTTCCTAGGCGCATCACCTGAGGCAGGAGAACAGTTCAAAAGTTACGGTTCGAGCAGCTGGACGTTCAGCGCGTTTGACGCTCTGCCGAGCGGAGTAATATTATTTCGACGATATTTCCATAACGAGGGAAGTGTTTTCAAAAATTCTTTTTTGACTTCGTTTGTACCACATTTGACTACAAGTTAACTACTTATAACCCTATACAAGCTAGATTTATTAGCTTGTATTCCTTAGCTCACCTAAGACTTATTAGTTTAGCTATCAGCTAAAGTAAATAAAAACAGAATAGTAGAAAAAATTGTGAATGAAGCCACTCAACTTGAGATAATGGGCCATTTTGCAATGAATTTAGCATTATTTAATTGACCTGGTTTTAACTATTAAATTTGTGAGATACAACACCAGGACTAACAATGAACAATTTCTGTTAATAGTTAGCTTGGTAACTAACGGATATCAGCCTGTAAGAAAGGCACTTGAAGCTAAGCATCATAAAATACGAATCTTCTGAAATGAATATTCATCGTTTCTATTATGCGGAGTGCAGCCGAAAAGTCGCGAAGTCATGAATGAATTAATTAGAGCGTGTGTCGGTGGAGCGATTTTTCCTGCAACGGCATGGGGTATCTGAAGTAGCGAAGGGCTGAAGTGTTCTAGCACTTCCGACCCGAATACCTAAGCAGTTCGTAAAAGATTGCACGTCCGCCGTCCATTACGTTTATAGTAAATTGCATTTTCATCCGATGAGGTCGTTAAATTTTCGCCGTAAACATTTAATCGAGCGTCCTCATCAAAGGGAAGCACTATGTTCTGTTGATTAGTTTTGTTTATAGTTTTTCTCCCTTTCAAATTAATAATAAATAAAAATGAATATATGTTGCAGACATGTTCACTATCCGTTTTGTTGAACGTATTTTTTGTTAAATTTATATGGAAATATAAATAAATATTTCCAAAAATAATCTGTTTGTATGGATTTGCTCCTTATTTGAGCCTTATGTTAAACCAACTAATTGTCCTCGTTTTTCTTAAGATATTTACGATCAAAAAAGAAGATTAAATTTAATTGTTAGGAGTTATGGGCTTCTTAAAACCCATTGAACGAGACTTCGGTTCCGGTTGCAATGAAGAACATGAAGAAATTGCATGCAAAAGAAGTTAGAAATGTTTTTTTAACCACTGAGATCGTTAAACCAACTAATTGTCCTCATTTTTCTTAAGATTTTTACGATCAAAAAAGAAGATTAAATTTAATTGTTAGGAGTTATGGACTTCTTAAAAACCATTGAACGAGACTTCGGTTCAGGTACAACGAAGAACATGAAGAAATTGCATGCAAAAGAGGTTAGAAAAGTTTTTTTAACCTCTGAGATCGTTAAACAAACTAATTGTCCTCATTTTACTTAAGATTTTT
>JAWQRJ010004006.1:0-11450 GCA_033557515.1 Diorygopyx duplodentatus
ACATAAACTTGAATGAAAACTTCATTCACTTCCAACAAGATGAGGCTCCACCACACTATGTCTTAGTTGTCCACCAATGCTTAAATGAAAAGTTTCTTGGGCAGTGGATTGGAAGAACGGGTACGATAGGGGCCTGCGCGATCTTCCGATTTACCCCCCTTAGATTTTTATCTGTGGGATTACCTCAAGTCGAACAATTGAAGATCTTACACAACGGACTAGAAAGATTACAACGATCTAGAGCAATAACAAGGCAAACGTTTGAACATGTTAGAATGGTTTATATTACTGTTTACGAAATAATGGACAGTATTTTCAATATATGATTAAATATAAACTGAAATAATTAAAAAATTACATAAAAATACTTTATTTGCAGATTTAAATAATAACACTTCAACCTGAGTAAAGTACCTGTTGAGCCCCTTAATTTGAGGCATCACAAGATGGGTAATAATAAATACCATTTACGATTTTAATGTTGAGGTGGGACTATTTTACTGCCTCCCCGAAAGCATATTTTGATACCTTTGTTAGTTTTCGAGTTCTTGAACAGATAATTTTCAAATTATCACCCTGATATTTCCTATTATACAAAAATTACAATCAAGTGCATTCGTACCTGCAGCCTTCTTTAAACAGGGAGATAAAGTTTCTGTGCATATTGCTTGCAAACAATTAGTTTACTTTTTACTTTTTAGTGAATTTTTGAAGTTGCCATATCTAAAAAAATTATTATAAGATCAATTATTAGAGGTTTAATAGGTATTAATCAAACTAGAATACGAAAAATTATAGCTTATTCATCAATTAATCATATTGGATTAATATTATCATCAATAATTTTTATTGTAACAATTTGAATATATTATTTTTTAATTTACTCAATTATTAACCTAAATCTTATTATTATTAAAAAAAATAATATCTTTTATATTAAACAATTATTTATTTCAATAAATAATACACCAATAATTAATATTTTTTTTATATTAAATTTTCTATCATTAAGAGGGTTACCTCCAGTTTTATACCTAAATGAATAACAATTCAAACATTAATTCAAAATATATTTTTCTCAATTACATTTATTATTATCATTATAACTAAATATAATTAATTACTATATATTTTTATATCCGAATCTCTATAAGAATATTGATTTGATCAATAAATGAACTATCGAATATGAACAATCTATTATACAACCCGACTTAAATATAAATTGAATTTATATGATTAATTTTATTACATTAATTAGATTGTTATTTGTTACAATTATATTTAATTTTAATTAAGGATTTAAGTTAAATAAAACTAGTAACCTTCAAAGTTTCTAATAAAGAATTTCTTTCTTTAAGCCTTAAAATTTTAAATAATTCCTCTTTAAATTTGCAATTTAATATCACAATAATGACTATAAGACTAATTAAAAATAGTAAAGGAAATTTACATTTCGTATATAAATTTACAGTTTATCGTTTATACCCTCAACCACTTTACTATTAATGAATAAATAATTATTTTCAACAAATCATAAAAATATTGGCACATTATACTTCTTACTTGAAAGATGAGCAGGAATAGTAGGAACATTATTAAGACTTTTAATTCGAGCTGAAATTGGAAATCCAGGAACTCTTATTGGAAATGATCAACTTTATAATGTTATTGTAACCGCCCATGCATTTATTATAATTTTTTTTATAGTAATAACAATTTTAATTGGTGGATTTGGAAATTGATTAGTGCCATTAATATTAGGTGTTCCTGATGTAGCATTCCCTGGAATAAATAATATAAGATTTTGACTTCCATCCCCTTCATTAACTCTTTTATTAATAAGAAGAATAGTAGAAAATGGAGCAGGAACAGGATGAACAGTTTATCCTCTTTTATCATCAAATATTGCCCATGGAGGAACTTCTGTTGATTTAGCTATTTTTAGATTACATTTAGCAGGAATTTCATCAATTCTATTAGCTGTTAATTTTATTACAACTGTAATTAACATACGATCTGCAGGAATTACGTTTGATCGAAAACCATTATTTGTTTGATCAGTAACTTTAACTGCTTTATTATTATTATTATCTTTACCAGTTCTAGCTGGAGCTATTACAATACTACTAACTGACCGAAATCTTAACATGTACATCATTTTTTAACCCATCAGGAGGAGGGGACCCAATTTTATACCAACACTTATTTTGATTTTTTGGCCATCCAGAAGTTTATATTTTAATTCTATCAGGCTTTGGTATAATTTCTCATATTATTAGTCAAGAAAATAGAAAAAAAGAAACTTTTGGTACTTTTTAGGGTTTATTGTACGACCACATCATATTTTTACTGTAGAAATAGATGTTGATACCCGAGCATACTTTACTTCAGCAACAATAATGATTGCAGTACCCACTGGTATTACAATTTTTAGATGATTAGCCACACTCCATGGAACACAGCTAAACTATTCTCCATCTTTAATTTGAGCACTAGGTTTTGTATTCTTATTTACAGTTGGTGGATTAACTGGAGTTATTTTAGCTAATTCTTCTATTGATATTGTATTACAGTATGTGCAGTTTTTGCAGTATTTGCAATTCCTTCATTATTATTTCGTTTTAACTTTTTTCCCTTACTATTTCTTACTGGCTTTCTGGTATATCTGTGAAACGAAACGACCTGTCGGTGCGCGTTTAACTGAGCACGAACACTAGGTTGAAACGTATAGCTGGATCTGCACTTGCTGAGCATAGACTTGAAACAGGACACAAAATCCTTTTTAACGAAACCAAAATTCTAGCTCGCGAATCGTACTATTACACTAGAAAAATCCTAGAAGCAAAAGAAATCCATAAGCACCCTAATAACCTCCATAGAGATACGGGGTTCCCCCTCCACCGCACCTGGAACTGCGTCATTAACTTGACCTGTCCCGTTAAAGCCCACACCGCACACATTCACTGACCGATCCGACCCTACGTACCAGCCTGCGCTGCGTACGTACCTACCTGCGCCGCGTACGTTTCTTTTTCGTGATTTTCATAAGATTTAATATTCTCTATTTTGACATTCTTGGTTGCTATTATATTAATAATTGTAATTTGTATTTTTTTGTATTTGGTTATTTATGGGTTAGCTTTATTGATCAGTTTACTCTTCACCATTTTGCAAAACTTACACGCTTCGTTCTCCGTTAACTGGATATCTTGAATTTTACGTAGAAAGTTCATCAGTATTTATTAAGGCGGCAAATCACGTTGATGGCGCTCTACCAGGATTCTTGGAGTAGGTTAACGCATTTCTGCTAAATAGCTCCCCGAGTTGTAAAATAACAATTAGCGAAGCGGAAAAAAAACAGAGCTTTATACCGAGCACCAACGGAACGATTTTAGTCCGCGACCGTGAGAGCATTTCGACTTTACAGTTTTCTGCACAATACTTTATTACCGGCAATATATTTATTATCGCCTCTTCTCCATTGCCGATGACCCGACAGTAATTAAACGTCCAATCAACCACGTAGATGGCTTCAATATATCTATCATTGCTGCGAAGTCCGCACTACCAGCTTTCGCCTCTAATTGATGTCTGTCCTTTTTTTTCTTTCGCGATAGAGCAATTATTTTGTGCAGGATGTGCATTGAGCAGTGACAAATGACTTCTTTTATAGAGCTTCAAGAGGCGCATGTGTGCGCCTCATATTAATGTGGTATTTTCTGGTGTCGATGATACACTGGGAAAACGGAGCATTGTAGATTTCAATGGTGGATGGTAAGTGATAAAGAGGAAAAACTGGTCTTCAATCTATTAGGTCAGTTAATGTGCATGGTCCAAAAGAAATCGACCATTGCAATTAATGACTTATGAATATTTGGGAAGTAATATATAAGCATACTAAAAATAACATCTTAAATATCAATTACTCCAAAGATCTACTTTCTTCTGCAAATCCAGGAGAGCAATAGACGCAATAACATTCAGGACAGGGACAGTCAGATGGCATTTTCAATTTTTCTAAAACAAGCCACGGTAGAAATATAAATTTAATATCACACCGATATTTCCGTTACCTCTTTCTTCGGCCTCAAGCCTCAGGTTTGTAATCGTTCTTCTGCTAATACGTTGTAAAAAATATTTCTCTTCGCAGCACGGACAATCGGAACATGGTGGGCAATCACTATCAATCATTACTGGTATTCTATATCCTTTCTCTTGGAGATCTAGAAGAGAAGTGCAGGTTAAAAATGTTTTCAGTGATATTAAGTATGCTTTTCCTTACCAGCGAATGTTCGAAAACACAAATATAACTGGACTAATATTACCAATAGAACCCGCATTGTATTGGACCGTTGCTCAACGTTTAGTGAGTTGGAACAATGCCATATAACATGTGATTAGGCGAGGTAATTACTCGGTAATCAACGTTTCTAATTTATATGTTTGTGGAGCTAATTAAATACATATTATTGGCGATTAGATTCCGTAGTATTTCATATATTGAAATAGTTTACAGATAAACGTCTTTTGATTTGGGGCGTTGAGTTAGTTGTCATTGTCAAAAATAAGTCAAAAATTGCTGTTTATTATGCTTTGCTGTTTATTATCAACTTCTTGTTCGATATTCAAGCGTTGCGGTCAAATGATTATAACACCAATGTGTAAAACAGTTACTTTTAGAAGTAAGAGTCTAAAATCGTTGATTAAAACATTACTCTTAAATTGGCTATTTACAAAATATTGGAGGTATCATAAATATTAACGATTTTAAAGGTTGTTACGTTCGAACCGTTAATCTTAGCAAAAAATTGGCCCATAAACTACGCTATCGGGTCCGAACAAAGTCTCCCGCTGGTTTATGATCCCAACATGACTTTGAACTTTACGTAACGCTAAAATTAAAATTTAGCATAACTGTAACTCCTCGTTGGCGTGGCAATTTCGTAGTTGGATCGCAGCCGTATTTCACATACCTCTTCTAATCGAAAAATAACGCACACACCGCAACTACACGGATCCGTGGGCATTCTGCAAACGCTCCCCTATGGCTCCCACGAAAGCGACCGCGCTCCATCATCCGCAATATGTAATAAAGTGATAATTATACGCAATATCAAATTGAATGAATGGCTCACGACCGGCCTGAACTACGAGAGGTTCACTCCTACGGCCTATCCCTCGTACCATCTCCCGCCTTTAGAACGCGTCTAATTCCTCCAGAACCACAAGCGGGCAGCGGTAAATGTGCACAAAATACCAGAGCAGTTCCTCTTACATAATGAGACCGGCTGGTACAGCGCTAGATGTGGTCCAATTAGAAAGTGGCGGACACTCCCAACCATAATTCATCAAACATCACGCCCACCGCGCTGCAAGAACGTTCTAAGTCCTTTAACGGCAATGGTCGGTCGCAGGATTTGGCAAACAGGATGTTTCACTCTGCAGTAATTGATAGGCGCCGCATTCAAAGAGTTGAGATACTGGGAAAAAGGGAACGCAATTTAGATCTAGCGATTAGCTTATGGCTAGAAATAGACCGCACTAATTGATACTAATGGTTTTAGGGTTACCGGGACAAGTGTTTTCAGATGATTATCATAATATACGACATACTCAGTTACCGAAATACAAAGGATATTTTGATGCGTGCCCTAAAATATTAACTTAACCGTTAATTGGTAGATCTTTGACAAAGAATTCCGTTATTTGTTACGTGAATAGCGATGATCTGAAGTAGTAGTGAATAAATCTTCCTTCCTAAATGAACAAAGATGTTGTGTCATATAAAACACACTAAATGTATCAGATTGTCCCACAAATAATAATTGGCAAATGTTAAATGGTATTGTTAAATCTTTGGTAGTTCATTCTTGTCGATCTTCAAATATTGCAATTTTGGTTTATGGGAAAGTTAATTACCAAATAACATTGGTAGCGTAAAGCTCTGGAAATGTGAAAGTATCTGCTGGGCTCAGGAACTCTATCTTTCCCAGGAGTACAGCTAAAAACCTCATCAGCCAAGAAGGCAAGGGTAATATACAAACTTTAAATAGCACTTTAGGTAACTGAGTCCAGCAGCGAGAAGGAATGGTCCATTTGGTGCAAATTAAATTAAACTATGGCAGTTTTTGTTTGCAGTTTTGACAATTCATTAAATAAAGAAATTTTGAATAAGTACTTTAAATTAAAAAAATGAAAGTTAATAATTGTATCTTTTGTATAGTTTTTTGTTTAACAAAAAACAAAAAACAAGAATGTGTTTAGTGACATTCTGAATTCAAACGTCTACTATGAAGAAATTCAAATTTTGTGATTATTACTTTCAAACGCCTAAAGGTATAAGAGAAAGTATTGAATTTGGTCGAAAATGTTGATGGTGAGATTTTGATATACCTTGGCGATTTATACAGGTGTCCCGAATTATACAGGTGTGTTCTTCTAAATGCTATGCAACTTCACTTTATTGATAGATAACCTGTATAACACCTGTAAGATGCTATAAGATGTATTCCATGCAAAATACATACACAAACAAATTGTTGCGTATGTTTTCTTGTTCCGTTTAAAAAAAAAAATAAGTAATAAAAACCAATACGTCAAAAATTTATAGAAATCAATACGTAAAAAATTCTAAATTAACCCTGCGTTAGGCGCGCGGGGGACAGGTGTCACCCACCGGTTTTATGGATGTTATATCTTTTGTACGAAAAAGATTTGAGGATTGGCCTTTCAGGTACCTTTCCATTAGCCCTTTCTAATAATAAGTTTACCTGCAATTCGGATGCAAAGTACTTCTTATAATATCAGTTACTATTTGATCGTAGTGGTTGACAGTGGTCCCCCACGCGACTATCTACGTTTTCATTAGTTTTGTGCATAAAGAGTGTTTATTACACCGTTTTTATAATTTTTTGGGTAAGTAACTTTATTCTATATTCAATATTTTGCTTGAAATTTTTAGCCAAGTTACATAAAGTGATATTTATATACAGAGTGCTTGGGTGATGCAATCAAAGTGAGATAGATGATTATGTCTGAATGGTTTCTAATTTCCAGAAAAAAATTGTGGTGTGATAGATGTTTGTATAGTCTATGTTTTAAAATTATTTTCATTATACGGGTGATTTCAAAAAACAGTGGCGAACCAAAGTCATATTTTTTTGAATGGATATTCTGTATATTTTTACATATTCTCATTCTTTTGAAAATTCTAAGCATTTTTGATGTAACACACCTCATAGCTATATGCAATTATTTTTTGGAAATCGACGTTTGAAAAATTTGTTTTGCATAATTTGAGAAGTTGTCGAACCTAAATGGTTGAACTTATGACAAAATCAGAGTATGTAAAAATATACAACTGTCCAAAAAATATGTAACTTTGGTTGGCTATCACGCCAATTTTTTTTTTCGAAATTTGAAACCGTTTGGGTTCACCGCATCCCGTTTGATGTGTACTTGTATTGATTATCTTGATCAATATGTCTGAATACCTTTCAGGCAATGTCTGAATCAAAGAGGAGAAAACTTTCTCAAACAAGCCAAAACCCTCAACAGTGGTTGAAATGGTTTGAGGAATTGAGTGAAGAAAGTTCCGATTTTGACGATGACGATTCTGGAGAGGAGGATTATGTTCAAGAAAGCGATCATCATACATCTACCGAGGAAGAAATTGATGAAGATGTCGACGACAATCAACCAGGTACAAGCACCGATCGTCCTGGCCTATTTTATTTGGCTAAAGATGGAATTAGATGGAAAAAACAATGTCCTCCAAAGAATATTCGTCGTCGCGCAAAGAACATTGTCACAGATTTACCAGGACCTAAAGGCGAAGCACGCAACAAAACGACAGAAAAAGATTTATGGAATTTGTTGTTTACTGAAATCATCATAGACATTTTAGTAAGATGTACAAATGCTTATATAGAAAGTGTAAGGCCTCAGTTCGAACGAGAAAGAGATGCAAAACCCACTGACGCGATTGAAATTTGTGCGTTATTTGGGATTTTGTATCTAATTGGATCTCTGCGATCATCCCGAACACATTTACGTGGCTTATGGGACAATTCTAAGGGCAGCGGAGTGGAAGCATGTTACCTGTCTATGTCCGAAAAAAGGTTTCGATTTTTGTTACGGTGTCTGCGTTTTGACGACATGAGTACTCGAGACGATCGACGGAAAACAGATAAGCTAGCACCTATAAGAGAAATATTGGAGCATCTAGTTTGTAATTTTCAAGCTAATTTTATTCCAAGTGAATACCTAACTGTGGATGAACAGTTATTGGCATTTAGAGGCCGATGCGGCTTTAGACAATACATACCAAGTAAACCAGCAAAATATGGTATCAAAGTATTTGCCTTGGTGGATTGTAAAAATGCATATACATTGAATTTGGAGATTTACGTGGGTGCTCAACCAGAAGGCCCATATAAATTAAGCACAAGTGCTGAAGAAGTTGTCTTGCGACTAGCTAAACCCGTGTATGGAACAAATAGAAATATTACAGGTGATAATTGGTTTTCTAGCCTAAAGTTAGCCGAGAGGCTTCTCAATGAAAAAAAATTGACATATGTCGGAACAGTAAGAAAAAATAAGAGAGAAATTCCGGCAGAATTTCTCCCAAACAAGAATCGGCAAGTACGTTCATCTATATTTGGCTTTACCGAGAACGCTACGATAGTCAGTTATTGTCCAAAAAAAAATAAATCAGTGATATTATTGTCAACAATGCACGATACTGATGATATTGATACAGACAGTGGAGAAGCTCAGAAGCCAGAAATTATCACATTTTATAATATGACGAAAGTCGGCGTTGATTTGCTTGACCAACTATGTCAAAAAAACAATGTGGCAAGAAACACACGACGCTGGCCTATGGTTATATTTTATGACCTGCTAAATATTGCAGCCATAAATGCTTTATGCATTTATAAACAAAATAGCCCCTCAATAACGAAAAAAATCAAAAGAACTGAATATTTGCAAAATCTAAGCTGGAGCCTGATTAAACCCCAAATTGAAAGAAGGTATAATGAGGGTGCTACACTACCTAGACAGCTTCGATTTAGAATGAGAGATTTACTTGGAATTCAAGATCAACCATCTCAAGAACATAGGCCAGCTCCAGGTACACGCGGAAGATGCTATTTATGTGGCAGAGCACGAGACCGGACCACCAGAAAATCTTGCAATAAATGTGGAAAATGGATATGTGCCGATCATTCTAAAGAAATTTGTGACCATTGTCTAGAATGATTATATTATTTAATGAATTGTACATAAATTTGAAATAAATGTTTGTATTAAATTTCATAATTTTCTTTAATTTACTTGCAATATATTTTTACCATTTGACTATCTTTGCATTACTATATTATTTAACAAATTATTTCTTCAAATATATCGTATTAGTACAGGGGTTTTCAATTTACAGCCGCTTAACTTTGAAATAACAGCTGGGTGACAATTGTCACCCGCGCGCCTAACCGCGTTATTACAACTAGCGCGCCTAACGCAGGGTTAATTCAAATTCAACGAATTAATTTTACAGTTAATATTTCTCTTGTATTTTTTCGATTAGGAATATACTCCTCTGCCCTAGGAGGGTAACATATACAAATTATAACCACCCTTACACCATCTCGCTATTCAGTCTAGTGGAAAAGAAGGGGAAGTATGGACTGCACATCAACGAGCAATAAGGTGAACGGGAAGAGCTTTAGACATAGTAGTAATAACTTGGAACCATCTTTATACCACCTCACTATTTATACTACTGGAGGATAAAGCGGAAGTGTATGAATCGTATATCAACAAACTGTGAATAAGGTTATAAAACTGTTAAATATAAACATTGTATAGTCACTATTGCATCCTTTATGGTATTTGTTCAAATAATTTTTGCCGATGACAACCCCACTGATATTTTCTTTTCACTCATTTTTTTTTGCATTTTTTGTATTTCTTTTTTCTAGGTATGCATATATTAAAATCACCACTTTGGTCACTGCGGAGGTTCACCTGGATTTAGAATCTCCCTTCACATCTTCATGAGAGAAAAGTACAACTAAACACAACGACAACTAAACAGCTCAATGCAATTTGGGTTCCCAGCCTTATCTCAATGGAAGGGTTTACTAGACGCATTGTGTCCAACATTTTGATGCTGAGATTTTGATATATCTTGGCGAATTAGGTTATTCCAAGGGTAATGTACCGTTTTTGGAAGTTGATCATCTTTCTGTCTGTGTCTTCGTTCATCTGTCAATCTGTGATTAACACTTCTCCTATTTCTAATCATTTTAGAGAAAAAGTTTCAAATACATTTTTTATTGTATCAGTTCTATTTTCTTCTAGAAGTATTTTCATATATTCTCCTAGACGCTACACAACTTCAGTTTTATAAACAGAACACCTTGTTTAATTCCTTTTCGAATTTATGGTCGATTTTATTAACCATACATTTAGCTAAAGTCGCACCATTTAGGAAGTATTGAACATTTTTTACAAAAAGGTCGAATAACTCTTAATGGTTGCGATATTGGCCAAATGTATGTTGAATAAAATAGACCATAAATTCCATATGGAACTCAAAAATGTAATAACATACAGGTCAACAATTAGCAATATTCAACAATAATAGGTTGCTTCAAGGTAACAAAAGGAAGCATCACATTTTCAAAATTATGAACGTTTGTCAAAGCACGTAAAGATGGCGTGCAATAGTGAACATTGCAACAGACAGAAGTTAGCCACAGTAAAATTAAAATAATTTTCGCGCTTAAATTGGAAACTTCACAAGTCAGTAAACCTAGAACGACTTACCAACGTTAAGGGTGTACAATGCAACATAAGAACAATTAACAATAATTACAGAATGGATCCCCTGGAACCCAATTTTTATTTGGCTAATAAAATTTGGCTTTTGTTTCATTATGTTTTTTTAATTCTCAAATTTGGCAATGAAAACTCAAATAACACTTCTCAAAGTTTGACCATGTTTAGAGACGGGAAGAGAAATAGCTGAAGAACTGCATTTCAGGGACATTTAAAGGGAAATGCTTTGTGCACATTTACTGTTGTAGTTAATTATAAATAATGTAGAAGACCATCTACATAAGTTGAACATTAATTACTTTATTTCAAAATTAAACGACCAGTATTATTATGCAAAAAAATTCGGCGATCTTTAAGACAAAATGGAACATAATAATTGTATTAGACGAAAATAAAAGAAAAATAACTGTGTCATAACTACGTAAAATGATAATATGCCGTTCCGATCTTAGTTTTCACTTTGCTGAGGGTTATTTCGTGTGTTTTATTTCGTGTGTTCTCAAAAGAAATGATTTAAAGAATCGTTCTAAAGAATCTTTTTAACTAAAAAGTTATAATGTGTTATACATTTTCTGTGTTTCGCGGTGTGGACAATACGACGA
>JAWQRJ010004007.1:0-11450 GCA_033557515.1 Diorygopyx duplodentatus
CACATACCGTCCTTCCACTTTTCTGTCGATCTTTGACACCCCCAGTTTCATGAAAACGCTGCAATGTCTTGCAAACGGTGGATTTGGAAATATGTTCCCGGTCTCGATGCGATTTATTAAAAATGTTCATCACTTCGGCAAAACTTTGCATTCTATCACCATACCCTATCATCATTAAAACTTCAATACGATCGGTTTCGCTTAAAGGTGCCATTTTCCCAAAAATTAATCACACGAAATTAATTTTGACTTTTACAATGTCACCATAAACAAAAAAATGCGCGGCATTGTTGTTAAACTATTAAAGTTTAAGTTAAGGCTAGAAACTTTCTAAGGTACCTTGATAAACTATTAAAGTTTAATTAATTTAACATTACATGGTAGTTCAAAAACTTGACGGGGTTTATTTATTTTTAGGGTAACGGTAATTAAATGAACTTAAATGTTTTATAAATTTATTAAAAAATATTGTTTAAAATTCGATATCTCGAAAACGGTAAAATTTAGGTTATATGGTGTTTTATACAAATTATACCAAGGAAAATATATTAGTACAACATTGAACTAATTGCATCATTTCGAAGCAGTAGCTGGGTCCTAACGTCAACTTCGCTTCAGTGATGTTTCAAGTGAAAATGCAAACAGAGATATTTTCAGGTGTTCCAAAACTGATAATTAACAAGTAAGTGTACCTTGATTATTTACCAACTAATTAAAGTTCTGTTTCCCATTACTATTTTGAACACACTTTGGGAGGTTAGAGTTGTTAAAGAATAATAGAACCAAATCATATGTAAACACCAATCAGGCAACATTCCAAAATTGAGGTAGTTAACGAAATTCAAATATAATTTTCTAGACATGCTCATAAAACTGCAACCAAGAAAAAGGGTTAAACAACTTTTTACAAGTTGTACTCGTAAATACACGAATGTAATAAAATTTTACATTAAACAGGTAATGTACACAATTTATTTAAATATAACGAAACAGAATCCTACATTTCCTAGAGACTCAAAAATATCTTCACTGTCCGCAAACCTGGTGCAGTGAAAGATACCTTCTCTCCATGGGACGATCTTATTCCAAAAACAGGGTAACGTTCAGCCTTGCGAAGTAACTTCTCCAACGGACGATTCTTCTGCACGTCGAACGGATTATAAACGCCTACCAGTCTACTCCTTCGGAATCTAAGAACAAACCCCTGGAAACCAATTGCCAGTTCCAAACGACAGGAAACACGTAGTTGAAAAGAAAAGACCATGTGTTACTCAATGTAAAGTAAAATTTAAAAAAACCTCTAGATATTTAACGGCTTAGGATGACTTCGAAAAATTCGGCTGAAGATCCCTGAAATCATGCGATCTTCCAAAAGTCAACTACGTACTTTCTTCTTATCCAAAAAATACCCAAAATCCAATAAATCTCCTTTCCAAAAAAGTAAATTAATCAGATTTAGAAACTCAAATAAATCAGCCACATTCGAAAAAAATTTAACACACCAACCAGGAGGTTCTTCCCTCCAGATCTCCAACGGAAGAGACCGATTCACCCTTACCCTTACTCCTTATCAGCACAATTTTAGATAACCCGAAAATAAACAACGCCATCTACCAATGACTAGACAAACCTCCACTTATCAAGTAACCAAACTTTATGTAGCGGATAAAAGATCGTTACAAAACTTATTACAAAATGTTAAATAACGCAGGAAACGGTGCACTTTTGGTTAATTATGTAATTACATAATAAAGTACTGAATCGATTTTCTATTTAAAAATTTTTCTCTCTAACTATTTAGGTCCAATCAAAGAAATACAGATAAATATGGCCACTGTACATCGGCTCTATATAAGGGCTCTAAATGTTGTTGTACTTACAGAATTAATTCATTATATCCTGTCCCTATCATCTACTTTATTTATTTACCTATTTGTAAAGAAAAAACGTTAAGTTTGCAGAATTTACGGTTCCCTTGAAATAACTTGATCTTGTAGTTTATATTTCTTTCAAAAGATGGAATGTACATAAGAAAAATAAACATACACCAAAAATATTCCTTGCGATTCTAAAATACTGGAGGTTTCTAACAATTGCTAATATGTAGCAGCTTGTTTAACATATTTTCAAAATCGGTTAGGAAATTTAAAATACGTGGTCTTCTGAAATTACCAAAAGAGTTTCTATTTCTTCGAATGTAAAAATAAATAACATTAGAAATTTGAACATATCCTTCCTTCATTTGCGTACTTTTTCATAAATTGTGAGGAATTAGGAAAGTATAGGAAGAAAAAACTTATTAAGACTTATTAATTATAAAACTTGCACAACAATACCAAAATTCAGCACAACAATACCAAAATTCAGCACAACAATACGGTATCACATATTTTGCTGTCTTTTAGGAAGCTTACTTGATTGAAAGCAATCTAACAACCTTCATATAAAAGTGAAATAAGTTTATTCACCGTGAGAAGCAACAAATCCATAAAAGCGTTGCATTTCCCGAAATATATAGTAACATTTTTGAGCTCCGTTTTTCGCTTATTTGTATTAGTAGGGGCTGTAAAACAACTCCTGCAAATTAACACCTATTGCAGTATTAAGCATTATTAACATTTATTGCTACATTACTAGTAAAGATTACCTTCAGGTGTCATCAAAAATTCATAACTCGATTCTCTATTACGTCATTATATCGAACTAGCACTTCCAAAACGTTGTGGAATTAATATGAATGAGATAAAATATCTGTATGTGTATTGAATATTACACAAAACTGAATTAACACAGTAGTATTGTCACTGATGCAGCTTTTCTCGATAACAACACACTTCAGATAAGAAGGAACTAGGTCTTTACTTGTTAATCAGGAAATGATGTGACGTAATGTGACCAATTTATGGGACAAAATGGCATGTGACATTTTCTCAATCATAGCAATTTTTAGATTAGGTGAAGAGTGTCACTAAACGTAGACAAGCATCACCGCAACATCGCATTTTAAATATAAACATTAACACATTAACTGTACAACATTTCTCTTAAGTTGCAGGTGCAAAGCATGAAATTCTTCTGCACCTCTATAATGTCATGAATAAATCAGAAACTTCCAGGGACGGCAAGTAAGAGATAAGTAATTCCTAGGTGTTGTAATTGTATTTTAATTATTGTGTTTACATACTTTCACGTGTTTAAACATGTTAAAAACATTTTTATTTCTGCAATAACTAGATAATCAGATAATAATTTTTATGGGCGTCAGACGATACCTGATGAGATGACAATTATCCAAAATAATGCATAGTAATGCTAACTGGATCGCACAATCTACTATTACAAAAATTTTTCCTGGAAACTTATATATCTGTGTTATAATTTATAAACTATCAAATGAGCTTATCAAAATGGTGCTAATACGTGACCTTGAAAACTTATTATTATGTCACCTGCCAATCTAAATCCGATGTTATCAGACATGTGTTAATAAATTTATAAAAGTCATCAAATGAAAATTGTAGGATGCTGTAAATTGCGCAAAAGCTGAAGTAATTCGCTGTCTATCGCTTACAAAAGTACCTAACTTAAGCCTGCGTCCATAAGTTTGTAGTAATAAAACTTTAACCGAGTCCATTGTTATGTTCATTTTTAAGTTTTAATCTTTTAAAGGTGTTTAGTCATTTGTTGATTACTGTACATATGACTTTAAGCGATGTGTAGTGTATATGAATAATTCAATATTAACATTAAAAAGTAAGTAACAATTTATCACTGTTGTGAGATAGTGAGTAATATTATTTGATTATCGAGCTCTGTATACAAATAAAAATAGATAGAACATGATTTTAAACATATGCAATTTTTCTGCAATGTACATTTTGTCATTTTCACACCGGTCTATCATTATCAAGTTATTACGATACTGTAAATACTTTCGATGCAATATAAATATAGCCTTGGCTGCAATTATTCCGGAGAACAATGCGCGTGTAGTCTGCTGTGATGTTTTTCTCTCTGATTGTAAACACATCGTGTTTGTTATCTCAGATACATACGTAGTACTCATTTAAATTAACAATAACATAGTAATGATACTTCCATGTGTTAGTGAGCTATAATTAAAACACATCAACCTCTTTGAAGGAAGAATTGTGCTGAACATTTTTTGATTTATCGTTTTAGTTACGCTAAAGCTTTATTTTGGGTTATAAGTATAGCATGAAAATACACAGATAAAATATATTCAAATTCACGACTTTTTACGTTTGTTATGGAAGATAACGAATAATTTTTGTCTGTTTATGGAATTTCACATAATATTGTGAACAGATTAAGAAATCAATTTTGAAAATACTGATATCCGCGAAAATCATGATAGCTGCATCATTTTAAGTTTTAGAAGCACAATACTAATATTTTACAATGCTATATTAATATTTTGCATAATGAACGTGCATATGCTGATGAAAATCCGCAATTAAGCTATGAAACAAACATATTTTCGAATAGGATTTAAAATTATTACCTGAATTGTAATTGAAACAACTTTTTGAAGAATTATCCCTTAATTTAAGGGTACAGTCTGGCACCTTTAAAAGTACGCACGTCGAAAAGGAGGATACTCGATGAAAAACGACAAAACTAAAACAACTGTTTAATAACAAAGTTGTATGCCATAAAAAATTATTGCATAACAATTTTTTAACAATTTTTTTTCGATAAGATAAAGCTGAAATATTTAAATGAAATTCTCGAATTTCTAAAGTTTCTTCGAAAATATTTCGTGTTTTTTTGTTAGTTTTTACGATGTACTTATGACTCACTGCGCACAGGTGTACACCGTGGTCGAAAAGTCTTAGTCCGGGCTAATATCTCAGGAGTTAGTGGAAATAAGAATCCCAACATTCATTTAAGAATTCCCCTTTGGGAATCTTATGTACTAAAAAACCTGCATTTGTGCATAATTTACATTTTTCTTATCCCCTTGTAGGGTTGCGCCGCGCGATTGAACTTAAAATCTTAAATACAATCGTATACCCTGATTGTCTCTACCATGATCTGTTTTGGCATTATGGGTTTGTGTATTGCGTTGTTGCAGTTATTATTCTTTTTGTTTTTTTTTTTGAGATTTGTAGATAAAGACTAATGATCGCTGAATTTCGATTCGATAAATCGAAACTAGTACCTTACATACAAAACATAAAACAAGTAAAAGAATTTTGAAATTTATATACTTACCAAATTTTATATCTGATGGATCCTCTAAATTATCCTGTGGAAAGGCGGGATTGTAGGGTTCATCACTGTCTTCAATAGCAGCTTCAATTGCGGGTACAATGGCATGTTGAAGAAGTTCCCCTTGTGGCCCATTCAACAAACCATCAATGAAAAATAGACCGATAATTTTACTTCCCATAATCCCAGCCCATACATTAAACTTTTTAGGATATTTGGTATGGGCTTCTAACTAATGGGGGTTTTAATATGCCCCAAAACGATAATTGTGTCTATTGACTGAACCGTTCAGAGAAACTGGCTTCATCACTAAAACATATCCGTTTCACGTAATTTGGCTGCGTTGTAATTAAATGCATGATTTGTTCACAACATTGTAATATGCGATCTTGTTCGCCTTCGTTAAGTTCTTGGTGTAGTTGGATCTTGCGCGGATGAAGCTTATATTTTGTAATAATTTCGTGAACGTTGAAAATTTGCCAACTCCTATTTCCTGACCAACTATTCAATATATATACATTGAATAGTTGAATATATTGAATATATATATATATATATATATATATATATAATGTTGTCAATATATGCAATGATTGGATTGGTTGACCAACCATACTTCCTATACTCTGTTCACCGAACAGCTGGAGTAATAAACTTGCGTGATCTGCACGTGATTTCTGAAAGTTAATGCCCTAATGGGTTGAAGGGCTCTCCCCACTTAGCGGCTTAGCGGAAAAGACAAGAGTAGTCAATAATTCTAAACTTGTCAGAAGGAGCAACCTGAAAATTCAAAGATGAAAAATATTGACTTCACTGCAAAGGCTACCGGTAAATGAACCTAATTATTATGTATTTTTTAAATAATTATTATTGTCTTATCCTTAGGAGTGGGAAAGTCCTCGGCGTATAACATTTTGAAGGAATATAATTCTCCTGGTCATACTCTCTATCCGACAGTTTTTGGAGAATGGCTTCGCAATATTTTATCAACGTTGGAAGACAATGCGGTAATTGTTATAGTCGCCAAGCTGAAAAATACCCAACTACTGCTATGAAGAAGGCAGATATTCAAGAATTGCTAAGAAACAAAGAAATTCAATTTGAAAACGATATGGTGCAAACAGAACTATCAAATTTCGTGAAACTAAATGAACCAGTCTACAAAAAAGTGGTTGATGAAATGGCCAAAAGAACAGGTTGGCATATTGAATTATTACCACCTTACCATTGCGAATTAAACCTTACTGAAATGATATGGGGACACACGAAAGGTGAGGTAGCATGAAAAAATACAACATTTATACTGAAAGATGTAAAGCAACCCTTCCTTCAGGCGCTAAGCAATGTAACACCCAAAAATTGGGAAAATTGTGTAAGACATGTTCAAAAAGTGGAAGAGGATACGTGGTAGAAATAGGAGAAGTGTTGACCGCAGATGGACATACACACGGATAAACCAGTGTCCAAAAATGGTATCATTAGACTTAGAATACCCAAGATTCGCCAAGATATATCAAATCTCACTACCAAAATTTTATATGGAATGCAATACCTTCTCTTTATACCTTTAGGATAAGAGAAATTAAAAATTGTGCTATTATCTAGCATTACAGTTACGAGTTTTCAAGTCAAACTACAGGTCAATATTCCTACTTCTCTTATTTATGTCCAAATACAGGTACATAGATACCTCACATTTAACCCTTATGGCTAAACCTAGACCGTAAAATAGTCTTTACTTGAAATACGGAGACCCATTTTTGACACTTATAAAAAAGACTTCCCATAAAAACAATAGCTGACCTGTTAAAGGATAGTTTAGCAACAAACATACATAGTTTAGTAGTGTAACATACATTGTTAGATATAAACCTATTTATTTTAATTTGAGAATTTAGTGTACCTTTCAATGATGGCTTATACAGAGTGAGCAACAATAACTGTCGTGTGCCGCTCTACTCGCTCCGCTCGTGGTGTGCCGAACAAAATCGCAATTGCGTAGGTTACGGACGACGGGATCTGCGAATGGCACGCTTTGAAAAATTAGGCGGGAAATTTAAATTTAGTTGTCAGAAAAGGAAAAATTGTTCCATACTTCTTGCGCGCACTCTATGGCGATTCATTGCACTACTTGAAGAGAAATAAGTTGCCTATACTACAGTAAAATACCAATTATTTCTTCAAAATTGCGTTTTTCTTTAAGCTTTTTGTTAATAAAGTAAATATATTGTTGATATAACGGCGAATAATTTTAATAATCATTTAGTAGTACACAATTACTTTATTTATTATCTAAAAATTACAATATCAGTACACAGAAATTACATTGAGTAAGTTTCTGTTAAAGCTTTCGATCCAACACAGTTGATCTGATTGAAATTGACCGTATAAACATTCAAGATCGATGTTTCAATCGTACCGAGTTTGATAAAACGATCTTTTGCATATTTATACTGTCAATTTCAATTGGATCGCATCGAATTTCAATCGGATTAAGAGTGTCGCTGTAAATCTACTCATTACTTACAAAAGAGCAGACTTTCACTTCACCAGTGTTATGGATACCACTGTTTCCTTGCTGGTATGCCGTGGTCTATGCCGAATTGCAAACGTTTCACCATTCTTTTCTGTCATTTTCAATGCGTAGCGAAATTTTGTGAGTGACTCGACAATGAAACTACAGCATACCAGCCAGGAAACAGTGGGATCGTTTATTGTAAAAGGTTTACAGTAAATGTTGAAAAGTCCTCCATTGTTATTGATGCATAAATTAATTCTCGTTTTCATATTATTAAATACATTTTGCAATTGTTGAACTGTAATTTCATTTACTGCGGCCACTATAGCCTCCTGTAATTCTTTAATGGTATGCAAACGATTTGCATATACTCAAGCGTGGTCACGTGACTTACAGTTAATGTTGCTCACTGTGTATATGTGTGATATATCAAAAGAAAGGTCTTGAAAAATGAATAAGTTTGCATTTACCACATTTCGATAACAGTTTTAGTTTTCAAAATGCAAGGGAATAAAAAAATCCATTAGCTTTCTAAGAACCGAAAAGTATACCGATCGTTGTAATGGATAATTGCTGGTTCATTTAGCGGCTCCTAATTTACTCCTGTCGTAACGATAGCCGTAATAATGGTAAATAAGATCGTAGGTTCCGCAGTAATAAACATATCGGGAGTGACACGGCCACTGCGTCCGGCTAATGAGAATCAGCGTTTGCAGAACCGTCGGTCTGGCGGCCCGTGGACCAACCGTTGCAAATCTGCGCCTGCACCATGCCGACGACCTGCTGGTGTGCGTACCGCTGCGGCACTCTGCTGCTGCACCGCCTTTCATATGGATTTATACACAGATACTACGGATACGCTGAAAAATTCATTGCAGCGCTGCGGAGCGAAGTTCGCCTTTCGACACTGCGCCGCGTCTATTGTGGCCAATACACGTAAAAACGAAGCGAAACAACAAACAGATACAAGAATGTTATTTCAAATCTCCCAGGAAAACATATGCCATGTCATCTGCGGATGAAATGTTTAATTTAATTACTGCGTTACGGTTTATGGGCTTCATTAAAATAATATCTTCATTATTGTTATTGTTTATCGAACAGTATAAATGCTGTGCGGTCGTTTTATAGGAACGAAGATTTGTTGTGTGCAATTGCTGCGTTTGCAACAGTCAATGTGTAAAGCCATTGCCGTTAGATGCAGCGAAACGCAAAAATTAAAGTATAATATCTTCAAAATGGATGGTCCCTCCCTATTCAATTAATTTGTTAACCAGGCCGGATAGGCCAAATTTCAAAATGCAAAAGTCTGAAAATGTCTTGACACATTCCATCGTAAAACTCGTTCAATTCATCAAGAGCAGTTGGCTTTTCGTTTCTGTCAATTCGTTGTGATGTTACCATTACTTAGACAGGGGAGGCGTAATTGGTCCCTGCAAACTTTTGAGCCGATCAATTTTTTTTTAATCCACCAGTGACTTGTAGTAGGATGTCCAATTTCCTCTTTTGCTTGTAGCACCCAACGCCAAAGGTTTACATCGTGAATTATTCCTCTTCCAACAGAATCTTTGAATTTCATAAGTACATATTCTGCAATAAACATTTAACTAAACCCATTTGTATAGTTACTGAAAACTTTTTACTCTTTTAAACCGATGTTGTACACTTTCTACAGAACGTCTCTTTGTTTTTCCATTATTCTACGGCTTTAACCTCGTAATCCATGTCTACCAGATTTCCGCCTTCGTCACAAAATTATCTCCGTTTACAGAATGTATATCTTCGTCGCCCTCTATTTCTGGTTGGGCGAGTTCCTCAAATTCTAATCCACTTTCTTTTTCGAAGGCGAATCTACCGTTTTCTTGTGCTCTTAAAATAATATCTTGAAACCGGTTTATTTAAATACCGTGAGGATACCACTTATGGAATAAAATGATTTTTGGCGACATTTTAGAAAATTGTGGAAAATGCTCGGACAGGTCGATTTTTATTCCCAATGTACGTATTTTGAATTAAAATTTCACTATTAGCAGTAATAGTTAGGTTATTTTTTAAATGGAACACCCTGTATATTGTTGGATTCTACTTGATCATCTGATTTCAACAACCTACAACACTTAGGGTTTAAATGATAGAGGTAATGGTTCCAAACAGATTTAATGAAAACACAAAAGTATAGGGAAAATGAACAGTTTTGAAACAAAAAATATTTTTCTACAGCGCTACTACTTTTTTTTAGCTTTAGCGTATTAAATTTTCAAAATGTTCTCCATTGGCTACTTGACAAAAACATACTTTGTAGTAAAATGCCTGTCTAACTTTCTCTAAAACTTGAGCTGAAATATTGTCTATTTCTGTGCGTATTCTGTCTTTGAGATTCTCAATGTTGTTTGGTTTTGTTGCATACACTTTGGTCTTGAGATAACCCCACAGAAGGAAATCCAAAATGTTAAGGTCTGGTGATCTGGCTGGCCACTCAATTGTACCTCTGCGTCCAATCCATCTATTCCTAAAGATTTCGTTTAGATAGTTTCTTACATGTAGACCATAGTGGGGCGTTGCCCCGTCTTGTTGAAGCCAAACGTTTCCATTTGGTAAGGTCGGATCTATGGCATCTGGATATATAAGTTTGCCAGAGCAGGAACAAGTTCGTCCCTAAGTAAATTTAAATATTTTTCAGCTGTTAAATTTCCTTCAATAAAAATTGGTTTACAAACATTTACTTTTTCAGGATATTGGGTATGTGTCTCACGCATCCAATGAGGATTATGTTCTGACCAATATCTACAGTTCTGCCGATTTAGTTCCCCATTCAACATGAATGTTGATTCGTCAGAGAAAAGAATATTCTCAAGAGCTACCTCATTTCTGTCCAGCTTCTGCATCATTCTTCGCAGAACTGCAGTCTACGGTCTGGGTCGTCTTCTCTTAATTCCTGGGTAAACATCATTTTATATGGATAAAGTTTTGCATCATGAAAGCACTTCAAAACAGTTCTATGACGGACGTTATTTTCCAGGGCAATTTGACGTGAACTTAACATTTGATCCCCTTGTACATTTAATAAAATATTTATCTTTATATCATCGTCTACGAAAGTAGGCTTCCTTTTTAATGGTTTACCATGTCCAAGTTCTCTGAATTGCGCATGAATTTTGGACACAGTTCCTTGTGCTATGTTCGTCAACTCAGGATGATTCTGGTTAAAAAGATGCGCAACTTCGACATGACTTCTACACATATCCCCGTAACCAGTCCTCATCAAAATCTCAATTCTATGAGTTTCCGTGAAATATCGCATTGTTAATTAACCACAAAGGTCGTTTTAACATACGATATAGACTGTCAACATCGACATATTGCTTACTGGCTCACGTCTATTTATTATTTTGGTGATCTAATGATGTGTTTATTGCAAAAAATACTGTAGGAAACCGAATGTGATAAACATTTTAGAAGCCAGAGAGAGAATATTTTGAAAATTTAATATACAAACAACGAGTAGCGCTGTAGAAAAACATTAAAAAAAACATTGTTTTCCATCCCTAACAAAGCTTGCCCGGATAGCAATAGACCGAGCTAGTTCATATATGCAACCAAGATTGTCCAAGAGTGTACGAGTGGTTGACGAACTGACCTGTTCTTCGAACAGGTCAGTTTGTTTTTTTCTTACAATCTTCCGACGCTGATAAAAGAT
>JAWQRJ010004008.1:0-11450 GCA_033557515.1 Diorygopyx duplodentatus
GGTATAAGACATGATACACGAAATCTGTCTAGAATCTTGCGCAGAATCCAAAAATGTAATAAAATACAGAGTGTTCCATTTAAAATAAGCAAGTTGGCACCTACTTCCGGTATAACCGGAGGTACCGCCATCTTGAAAATATTTTAGCCGTATGGCCCCCATCGATTTTAGTATGTTGCCAAATTTTCAGATATCTCCTAACTATAGTTTTCCCATAATCGATCGCAGCGGTTCCCAGTGGGACACCCAGTATACAGAAATACCAACTAATTATCATGTAATAACATACTTACCAAGAATGACCAACCATATGCTTTGAAATAACAGCTTTTTGTAGAGTACACACCAATTTTTCAAATTTATTATTTCTCGTCTCTAATTTTCCATAAAGTTGTGTTTGATTAAATATATGTGGCAAATTGAGAACTTTCTCCTTTTGAAGTTAAAAAATACAATAAATATTTTGGCAACATTTATTTTCTTAAGAGATATTTTGTTACAAATATACATAGACACTTAGACAATAAAAATTAAAACCTTTTAATAGAAATTCTTAATTCGAATCCAGTTAATTAATTAGCGATTATGGAAAAGAACATAAAAATATATGTGACCACAAAATACATGGACAAACTTTGTGAAGTGAGGAGTTTTTACAAGAGTGTGTTTCCTATTCAAGAATTATCAAACAATCAATCCACTGCCAAAATTTAAAAAAAAGTAATAAAAAATGCCACTAAACTCCAATCCGCACACCCCTGATCATTGTTTACTTCAGTACAGTCATATTGAATGACTTGCATAACTTCTGTAACTGTCCCTGCCTTCGATGGTTACTGCAAAACAAAAATTAACAATACCATTTTGCATTTCATTTAGAAATTCCCAAAACCTTGAAAAAAGATTGTATAGTTATGGTGCTGCAAGTATGCTTTCTTCCCCATTCCTCTAAACAGGTGGTTTCTTAAAAGACAATAGAAATGACAGACCAATCTGAATTTAGCAGCGAAAAAGTGCTACTTCACACTTATTGTTTGTCTGATCGGGCCAACGCCGGCTCGATTTCTAAATTTCAGTTTTGCTTAATTGTTAGGAAATAGCAAGGCACATGGGAACTTTTTCAATGCACATTAACTTCTTAAGTTGATGTGTTTTGAAAAATTTCTCCTTTCAATTTTCAGCCCCAGATGATGTTTATGACTTCTTGGAGTGTCCAACGGTGGGTTGCAGAGGACAAGGTCACATCCAAGGTCCTCTATATTCAACACATTCGAATCAGAAATTCTGTCCGTACGCAGATGAAAATATAGACTTAGAGCACAGTTTACCGGACAGGTTACTAAGTCCGGATCGGCAACTAGAAGCTGTCGTGCCTGTCTCTCGTGAGCCTAGAGAAAAGATGTGAGTAGGAGCAAACGTTATTTGCTGTTTTATTCATAAAGAGGAAAACATTGGTTCTTTTTAGTAAACCAAAATTAGGTCGCCCACCGAAACACTTGCCAAGAGCAGAGCCATCGATCAAACTGGAATGGTCTGAAGAAGAAGACAAAAAAGAAAAAATTTCTTTTCCTGCAGAAAAGAAATTTTTGCGGACGTATTCTAAAGAATTAAAGCAGGAACCACGGAGTTTCACTAGGAAAAATTCTACTAGTGAACTGATAAACGGTTTCGTATCGCTCGAGCAACAACAGGCTTGGGAAAGACATAGCAGATATTTGACTGATTACACGAAAACTGACACAGATCCAAGAGATTGGACGGAAGACGAAGTGATCGACTTTGTGACCAGTTTGCCGAATTGTAAAGATCACGGAGAGATCTTCAGTAAACACAATGTCGACGGGGAATCACTGCTTATGCTCACACAACAAGACATAGTCGAAATTTTAAATATTAAGTTAGGCCCTGCCATCAAGATATATAATAGTATTTTACTGTTACGGCAAAACGTGAATTGCTATACCTAATTGCTTTCTACTTTATTTATCTCATGAATTTTTTTTATTGTTTCTTCCATTATTGTGATCCTTTATTAAGTATATAATAAATACTTTTTCTATTTAATGTTAAATTTGCTTTTACTTTAGATTTGTTTTTATAAATTCCCAGATTTAAAGGTAAGTTAAATTAATATACAAGAGTTTATCTGAAACAAACATATTTCAGGGAATTAAAATACTGCACTTTCTAATTTTGTACATATTATTTGAGTATTTGGAATCCAATCTAATTTATATTAAATTATTGAACTGAAAAAATGAAGAAAGAGAATGCAGAAGAGAATATATTATTAGACATTAGAATAAAAACTTAGAAGTTGGTTTGTTTTAATGTAGGTATTAAAACAAACCAACTTCTTCAAAGTTTTTATACAAAAAGAACCCTCTGATGAATTATAATTATCAATGGTGACTGTCTATAACAAATAATACACATAATTTGTCGGCTTCATTTATTCCTAAAATAACATATAAAATAAGATAAAATACTATTTCGTTAAATGTGTTACGAGCTGCGTAAAACCGCTAATCCATAAGTTGCAAAGTGCAGAATTTTCCATCATTAGCTGTAATTGGCATTCGTTAACCTTTTCTATATTACGTTCTGCCAAATACTTGCTCATAGCAAATATGCTCTTTTGTACCTGGTCGTTAAACTTCTTATCACTCCACATCTGCTTCATTATGTTGATTTTACCTTCAATGGTTCCAGCAGAATCATCTGTGCTGGTCAGAACTGAATTAACGTTTTGTAAGACGCGTTCCAACAGCTCGTCAGCGTTGGAGTTCTCCACATTCGGTAATGGTGGCAGGTTGGAAGTGCACTGATTAGAAGATAAATTACTAGGTTGATCCCCTGATAAAGGAAAAGCTATTCTTTTATTTCCAATTCTGGATTTTGGTGGTGGGTTTGAAGAGCTAAAATTTAGGGTGGGTGGATCGTTCCAGCCAGGGTCTGCTTTGGGTTTTGCAACACCAGACATGTTTATCTAATTACGAATCGTTGGATTTTCGTGTTATTGTCTTCTTGAAACTGTGCTACAATAACTGCATTGTAAGAAGTTAGTGTATTGGTCTAAAGAACGTTTATTCACCTCATATGGCTTTAGATCTTCCTGATCTTTGCTTTGGTGGTTAAAATTCAGAGAATTCTCAAAAACTGACATTTAACAAAACAATAGAATTTGTAGGTTAGAAGTGATGACATCTAAGATGTCATTTGGAAATACAGATCAATACAGCGCCATCTAGCGCAGTATCTTGCATTTTTTTATATAATTTGTAATTTAGGCAGATATTTTTTTTATTGTTGCAATTTTGAATTCTCCTTCGAATTTAAGGGAAATCATATACCTTATTAACATTATATTTAATTATAGGTGATATTCAAAATATTATCAATAATGTTGCTTTTCAATTGTGAAGAATAACTAGCTTCAGAGCTGACATTCGCATCGTAATATTGGTTGCCTACATCCCAGACAGTACTAGAAAATATTATTGGAAAAGGGTTATTGACGTATCAAATCCATACCAAAACAATGAGCACTTGGTGAAGTCAGTTGCAGTTGGTTATTTATTAGCAACGGAATAAGGAATGTTGCTGCTGTTTTAGCACTTTTCTAAATTTTCCAAGCTGTGGAATCGTGCACACGCGCACACAGCGCACACTGCACGATCGGCGTAACAAAACCCAAAAATTCGGATGAAATGGAAAATTTGGATCAAACGCAAGAGAAGAAACGCATTACGGTTGAACAGTTGGACATACAAGTGCTACCGGTGATTTACGAAATTATTAAAAGGTTCGTAACTTTTACATTTTTGTCAGGTTTAATTATAGAAAACATATGACAGTCTTGTTTACTGTTTGTTGCTTCAATTTGTTCTGGTATATTATTTGTATTGCACAAATTTTCGGTTTAGTGTCGAAAAGGACCCTCACGATAACACTTCCAAGACAAGGGAATCTCAGGATTGTTCGTTGAAGGTGTTGGAACTGCAAAAGAGGTTAGACAACGCCAGATCACAGGTTGTGTAATCATTATGGATTAATTTAGCTTATAGTTTATCAGTGCCCGACAAATAAGGAAACGTTTAAATGAACAGATCGCAATTATTCTAGTGAAAAATTATGGTAGTAGTAAGTCGATATATAAACTACTGATTATTCCGAGATTTTATTCATTATTAAATCTAACGCCACGGGCTCAGATAAAATAAGCTTAATTTGTGTCACGTTATCAATGTTTGTCTAGAAAGTTCAGTATTTGCAGATCAATCGAAATATGCATTTTTTTAAGTGTTGATCAGTTAGGAGATTTGTGCTCCACTAGCATTTTGCCGCTCCCATCTAAGGTTTTTGAAAATGTTATAGTAGTAAGACTACGTAGACATTTGAACTAATTTAATTATAACATTGTTCCCACCTTTCAATCAGGTTTTCTTCCTAGATTTAATTGTGCGCCCGCCTTCTTGTATGTGATCGAGGCCATTTTTGCAGCGATTAACTGTAAGCGTGTAACAGTTCTAATTTTGTTCTATTTTTCAAAAGAATTTGATCACCTGCACCACGGTACACTTTTAAGTATCCTTCATTACACAATTTCCTGTGTCATCGTTCGCAAATAGTTATCTCTGTGATTCCCCAAGACTCGGTGCTGGGAGCTTTATTTTATTTAATATCTACTGCAGGACTTGGAGATATTTTAAGGGGGGAATGTTGTGTAAATGGCTTAAAAATCAACCATTTTGTGTTTTTTTTTAAAGTACTTTATGGATTTTTATGAACTTTGCGATATATTTTACTACAGTCTGTCCAGCGAACAGATGGAACGATAACGCGCTGTTCACGTGATGCCCGGGTGAAGGGGCGAATTTACACAGTGTAAAATTTCACAGTGTATATTTTAGCTTATTTGGTCATATTCTGTGCTCATTTTCACCATTTAATACAGAAATTCAGAGTTTTATGGCAGCAAACACTTTCTTGCCTACCGGTTATGTTGCGAATTGCACATTCAGAGTATTACCTAGTATTTACCTCTTATTGCACTTGGGATTTCCCTGGTTTATTAATTTATGGTGTAAGGGGAATTTCGTAAGTTAGGCACCGAATATTTCTATTATTATCTATATATACACACAAATTACATGAAAACACAAATTATATAAATTAAGGTATAATATAACATTAATCAACTTTTACAGAATTAATTATTATATTATAATTTATGCCCGACTATTAAAAGAGTCACCGGATTCAGACTCTGATGCCCCTAGATGTATTATGAGAGACTCAACTTGTTTTTCCATAATTACATCAAGTTGCCACATTTCTTCTTCGATTTTTTGAACTTACCGAATACAATTTTGCCAACTATGCTGTGTCACATTGCTTAGAGCTTCATGAAAAAGTTGCTCAACATCTTTCATTTTGAACATTGTGTTCTTTCTTGCCACCTCACCTTTTAAAATTAGATTTAAATTAATGGTTAGTTTTAACAAGTTTAAATATATGTATTGAACACCTTAAGATACATCAGTAAAAAGTTCACCTTTTGTTTGACGCCATATTAATTCGATAGGATTCAGTTCACAATGGTAAGGTGTCGATTTACTTGTGTGGCCATTTCATCAATAACTTTTTTGTTGGCTGCTTTATTTATTTTTACCAAATTTAATAATTCCACTTTGACCATATCCTCATCAAATTGTACTTGTTTGTTTCTTAACTACTTTTCTCGTAGCCACCGTTGGGGACTTTTCACTTTGTCGACTGTGGTAAGAAGCGTTGTCCATAACAATTACAGAATTATTTTCTAAAGAGGGTAACATCTTTTTAAACCATTCCTCAAAGACGGTGGAATTCATTTCCTCATGGTAGTCCCCACTTTTTTTTGATTGAAACATTGCGAAACTTAGCGAAAATTAATTTCATTTAATAATTTTGCCAAGGTTGACCTTTTATAATTCGGAAGATAATCACATTCATTGACAGCTGTGTAACAATTTATTTAACGTGGGTAATTCATTTCTGAAAAAAAAATGAATGCATTATTCGTCGAATTAATTGTTTTTCTTCCTCGGTGGTATAATCTAAAATTGATCGAACTTGGGTGATTGCATTACGTGATTATGGGATTTATATTCCTTTAAAACATTATGTACGCTGGATTTTCCAATAATAATAATAATAATAAATATAATAATGAAACAATAATTATTTAACAATATTTATCAATTATGTTTACATACCAATGGCTTTTGCAATGAACTCAACATTCTGCACATTCTCTACCGATGCCCAGAAGGCGTATTATGAACACTATTCGTCGATTTATTTCGTAACCACAATTTTGAAACCCAACCCCCAATTTCCTGCTTTTTCAAAGCTAACTTTATTCTTGCAGTCTCCACAAACTAAGATATTTCTGAAAGAGTACCAAAAACACTCACAAATTCTAAAATTTTGTATATTGTAGAGCTAGCAGTGATATTTTCATTACTCGCTGTAGACAGTTCCCTCGCAGTTGAACTTTCTCCCGTAGATTCGGATTTAGATCCAATTTGGGGGCAGAGACACCACTAAATATCTAATTTAAATATTCTAATTCAAGGTGAAAGGATAAACTTTATGCGCAGTGCCAGGTATTATTGTAGACGAAAATCTTATATTCAGGAAGCATGTCAGATCTCTTCTCCAAAGAGCACAGTCCATACACAACAATCGAATTTTTTTACTTACGTTATTGAAGTTATTACACATGCCTATCAACTCATCGGAAACAGGTTAAAATTCACAAAGACAATTAACAAGTTAAAATATTAAAAAGTTCTACAAATTAAAATGGAGACGACACAACGGGATAGACCACATGTCAGCGCTGACTGTAAAATTAACGCAAACCAGAAATGCACTTCAAAATCTGATAACACTGTACCAACAAAATAACTTGCAAATAAATTACTATTATTTTTTTGTTATTATCTAAAATCAGTAGGGGGGAATAACTACTACTGAGATTCTCCACGTCAGATTTGAAGTTCATAGTTTCATCTATGGAATTAATGTGTAACATCTCCAAAAATAATCTATTCGAGTAATGTTTTTCTCTCTCTAAAATTTTAATGTTTTCAAAATTAATATTATGACCTTGAATGACCTGAAATGTATTTCATTTATTAGCTCTTAGTAAATAAAATTGAGTAAAATAACAAAAGCAAATATAGAGTCTATTTGGAAGTTTGTACAACATAAGCAACAAATGAATATTTGGGTTATCAACCTTTATTTTTTATAACCTCCACACATCTACGAGGTATTGATGCTATTAAATTAATAATAGTAGATTCAGGGATTCGTCTTTCTTGGGAAAACGTTGACCGGAAACGCTTCGTTCTAGATTTCCAAAAAGGTTCTCAATAGGATTCAAGTCTGGTGATTGGGTAAGCCAATCAAGAACTTGAATTTCAGTCTCCTTTAGGTAATCTTTAATCAGTTTCGATGTATATTTTGGGTCGTTGTCGTGCTGAAACACCCAACAGCATGTTCCACTCAGCGTATGGCGGCATTTTTAACTCCAATATGGCTTTATACATAAACCGGTCCATTTTACCATCTATTTTATGAAAAGGATCGACTGCACCGCCAAAAAAACAGGTCTACACCATAATACCACCTCCTCCATACTTGAAACTCATCTTGCAGTTCCTTGGATCAAAACGTTTACCTTTGCTGCGACGGACTGTACACATACTGTCGAAATTAATCAAATTAAATTTCGATTCCTCTCTAAACAAAACTGTTTTCCACTTCTCTACGATTCAATTCAAATGTCTTTTAGCTAAAGTCAGTATAAAAAAATAAAACTTTTTTTAAGTGCTTTTTCGTAAGCAATGGTTTTTTCGATGGCTTGTAGCTTCTTGAATCATTTTCCATAGCTCGTCTGTGAATCGTGCTGTCATGAACATTTAAGTCAAGAGTCCTCTTAACATCACTAGATGTGGCAAATGGATTTTTTTTGAAAACCCCACAAATTCTTCTCACATTTCTCTTGGGACTGTACATCTCGCAACTCTTTTTTTGGTTATCTGATAGCAATTTTATATATGTTGATTCAAGTTAGAGACTGAAATAAAAAAGCCACATAAAACGGAAGCCTTTATTCTAAACATTTGGGACATTGCAACATGAATGCAACTGAACGAGAATATACTGACGATCTACGGGCATTGCGACCAAAATGCTAGCAAAGCTGTGCAAGAGTATGCAAGAAGATGAATTTTAAGACTAATACAATGAATACTTCAAACTGGTTCGTGTATTCCATCAAGAAATGGTACAAACAGGTCGTTCTAGCATATGTGAATGTTTTGTGGACATTTTGGACATCAACACTGCACCATTACAAAATTCTGTACAAACGATGTTCAAAATGTCTGCCATCTCAAGTGTCACATCTGCAATGTCTTCCTGTAGATCTTCCCTAGAAGATCTGGAGGCCTACCTCCAGATCTTCGATCGTATTAACAGGACTCATGTAAACGTAATTCCTCATGTGTCCTCGCACAAAGAAATCCAAGGGATTTAGATCTGGGGATCTTGTAGGCCAGAGAATAGTATTGGCCAATAGTATTGGCCCCCATGGCCAATCTATCTGTTGAGGGAATTAGTGGACAGAACTTCCCGCGCTAAATGACAGTAATGAGGCGGAGCTCTGTCGTGTTGGTACCACATACGTACTCGGATGTCCAATGGCACATCTTTGAGCAATTCTGTGAGAACATTTCGCAGAAAACTGGCCTATTGAAGACCATTCAGTCTCTCCGCGATTCTGTGCGGATCCACCTGAATTTTTCCGGACCGGCTTCAATCTGTTCCAGCAGCCACCTATAGAACTGCAGTCACCTTCCAAAGTCTGCTGGTTCAAGACGATGAACACGTACATAATGCTATGGATGAAGCTGTTATTTTCGGAGAATACGATGGGTACTGGACTTTGATGTTGCACATACTCGCGCTATAGTTTCTTACGCTACTGGTGGGGTCTGCTACAACAGCTCCAAGTATGGCATCTTCCACATTTGGTGCAATATGCAGGGCCCCACCTGCACCATTTCTCGATAGAATACATGAATCAGTTTGAAGTGTTCGTTGTATTAGTCTTAAAATTACATGACTGTAGATCATTAGCATTTAGAAATATTCAGCATTTGAATATGGCATGACTTTTCGTGTTACCTACTTATCACTGAGAAATTATAGCTGTCATTATGACAAGAGGTGCCAGAGTTGTACAATCTCATAAAAAATGGCGCTTTCATATTGGTCAACTTTAATACTTCTAGTTTCTCTTCTATTACTGATCCCTGAACATTTTTATTACCACTTTATGCACCTAGTTTTTCATGACGTATTTGCCATTTTCCGCTATGGCACGAGTTCTGGGACTTTTTTATCTTTTGTATTTTTTTATCTTGAAACTTTTTATGCGAATTATGGTGAAAAATTACTTTTCGGGAGCTTGTGTTCCAAATATTTTTTACCTCACTTTATTGGCATGAAAGGTGTTCTTAATGATATGACTATGAATGGCTTCTTATGTTCTTGCTTAAAAAAACAATATAACTAAATTTATCTATATTTTCGAAAGATTTATTCTATTACTAAGCCTATCTGCCATTAAGTGCAAGGCGGGTGGAGTTGTTTTATGCATTTCTTCCTCCATTTTTTCCTGTCCCTAGTTTCTTGGTTTATTCCTTCCCATTCTATTTCTCTCCTATACCATCTTCTCAGTCTTGCTATTTTATTTTTTCCTGAGACTCACGTTTCAAACAGTGTTTTCGTTAGTCTTTCGTCCAGCATACAACACATGCAACCAAACGACATCAACTGTCCCTGCATTACATTGTTGTTTATGTGTTCGATCTACAGGTTGAATCTGTACATCTCATTTCTTATTGTGTCTCTTCTGGTTTTATTTTCGATTTTTCTAAGAAATCTCATGTCCATTGCATTTATACGTGATTTATGTTTGTCTGTTATAGTCTATGTTTCACTGCTGCACATCATTGTCAGTCTAGCTATCGTTTTAACTGTTTCTGTGTTTATCTTTTTGATATTTCTTTCCCATCATACTAAATGTTTTTCCGGCTTTTCCTGTTGTTTCGGTCTTTCGCCATCTTTCTACAGCTCTGTATTACTTGTTTCTAAGTTTGTGTTGATAATTTCCTTGTCCTGAAGTCATCCCTTGATCATTTCTTTGTTTAACACCTACAGATTCTATTGCAGGTCTCTCTTTGAAGCAGCAATCAACGCCATATATCATCTGGGAACATTAGCCATTTGGCTCTGCTGCATTTTCCAATATCCTAGGGTTATTGTTTTTATTTTTTCTTTGCTTTCTGTTTGGCTTTGAACGAAACTTTGTTTCACTCCAATCTGCTACATATCCTCCTCCCATACCCCCCCCCCTCTCCCCCCCATTTGTTTCAAAATTTCAATTGCTTTAAGTTCAACTGTTCGTTTCTTTGTTTTCTTTTCGTATTTTTCTATTCTCCTCCTGTCATATACTTATGAATATCTCATCCTTTTTTCTATTATTTTTGTAAATACCTTCCCTGGGATACGTTTCCTTCTGTAGTTGCTACAAATTCTCTTATCACCTTTCTTGGATATAGGTAATACTACCTATATTCAATTACAACCATTCATAAGTTCGAGAGTATATCATATAAACTTAAGCATCTTCGCTGGCTGAATATGGATAATCGACGTAGGTTACAATCGCTTGTCTTCTTCCATCGGATTCTGCTCAAAGGGGATTCCTTCATTCATTTCGAAAAATTCGTTTTAGAACGTGTACATCCATGATGTGAATGTTGTTAGAGGCAGAAACGTGATTACCGCACCAGCTCACTCAACGGCTCTATTCGAAAGGTCATTTTTGTTTCTTATCTATACTTTATATAATGCACTTTTACAAAAGTATAATAAATCTTTCCACGTTCGGATGTGCGGCTAGGAAATATTTGTTTGAAAGACAATTGATGGGCAGTTAGTATTGGCATGTTTATTATTATTATTTTTCATATATAAATATATTTTTGTATTACTGCGTTGGTTGCACATTGTAGAATACTTTTGTAATAGTTAATGTTTCAGGGTTAGACAGTTTATTACTTTTGTAAACAAAAGTTAAAACTTTGATTTTCTTTAAGGTTCCAGTTTAAAAGCAGGAAATGGTTTAGAAGTAAACCATGCACCTTATGATTTTCCGTCCTTCAAATTTTGAATTTAATTTATCGTGTTGATGTAGCGTTGTTGTGGTCGGGGAATGCCTTAGGCTTATTTAATCCCCGGACCAGCCTCGAAGAGAGTTCTTTTCCCGAAGGAGATGATCGCTTCTTTGGTGAAGGGTTTTAAAGGAAGAATACGCACAAATGTTA
>JAWQRJ010004009.1:0-11449 GCA_033557515.1 Diorygopyx duplodentatus
TATATTCTTAGAAGTAGGCTCTATTTGAATAACCATCACTTGTAATTGATAAATAAAAACTGTTTCTTTAAAAAATTCATAAAAAGACGTCTTTTTTGAGCCTCGCAACTGCGTATAACCCCTTAAGAAACGTTGGGTACTCTATAAATCCTCTAAAACTTTCAGTAAAATCGTTAGTGTTGTTTTCGAGATCAGAAAATACTTACATATAAGATTAGCTCATTTAATAGTATTAGATAGATAGGTGAAAAGCACACATCTCCTTTCAAGAATATTTTTTGCGCATGAATGAAAGAGATTTTGTGCGAAAAAACCACACACCATTGGGATAAAACTAATTCTGCCAGCCACAAACCAGATTGTAGAAATTATGCTTGGAGATAATTTTGTCAGTCTATTCTTCTATCTAATGACAGCTTTACCCGTCAAATTGAAAAGCTACTTTTGTTCAAATCAATAGAGATTTAGAGATGATTTTTTTAACGAAGCGAACATACAGTGGAAAAGCTGTCGGAATACGCAGATGGCGATTGAAGAATCTTGAAGATTCGAAAGCTTAAAGCGCTTGTGGGGCAGTAATCTCCGCAGAAAAGCTGGACACATCGCATGATTCATAGAGAAGGTCTTGCTGCTAAAAACGACAATTGTAAGCGTGGTGAATTAAAGATCACTTGAAATATTACTTTACAAAGACATGGGTGCAGATCAGAAACGAAATCGCAAATTTCTCATATGAGGAAATTCGTGAGGAAGCAGAGATGTTCCGAGATCACTTACTTGCAATGAAATTGATCTACTATATTCGAGAAATTAAATATCCTAAACCTTCAAAACTTCAAGGTGCAACTACATTTATCTTAGATATGAATGACAAAGTAAGTATTTTTTGTAGAAAATTGGAATAATGGAACAAGAATATTAAGCAAAAAAAACTTGTTGAAAACTTTTGAAACCTGAACGAATATTTGAGATCATACAACACTGAACATCAACACATAAAAGTTGCTTTTGCAACTATAGAGAATCATTTAGCCATGCTGATAAAGAATTTTAGAAAATATTTTATAACCAATGACAGCAAGTTACAGCGAGTGGGGTTAGGAACCCATTTCAAAATGCCTCTACTAGTCAGATATAGTTTATTGGGCCATATTTTTAGAAATCTATTTTGGGCAAGCTGAAGTGGTGATATTCGATTATTAAAGGTTCAGCCGGAACGATGGCAAATAATTCAATTATGAACACATAGCTACAATAAATAACATATTTAAATTTTTATTAAATCATACTACATCAACAGCTTTCATCAATGAGGTTATATGGTGATTAAGATTTATAATAAAACCTATCTATAATAAGACATAAATATTTGCCACTATTAATACCCTCAGGCCTTACATAATTAACCTTAAGTTGTAAGGTTCAAAAGTTTGTTTATTCTTTTGAATCCATTCACATTTTATGTCCAGATCTCTATAAGCGTTTCTAAAGATTTCTTTTGTCAACCCAATATTAAAATCGTAACTCTCAACAAGTACTTTGCACCTGTGCAAGAAATACTACCTCTGTCCGAAAATAGTTGCTAGAGTTTAATTTGACGTCCAGATTGTTGGAAATATGCAACTTAATTAGCTTCTCTTGACATAGTTATCAGGTGTTTTATGAATCTAAGTGTGTCATGTCCAAACTTTGTTTAAACTCGTTGCGCTTTTGTTTTACGCTGCTGCTGCAAAACGTCAAATTCTGACATATCAATTATTTAACCGCTGTAATATAACCAAAACTTCAAAATGTCAAGAAAACAACCAAGTGGGACAAAAAAGTGTGGAGAATTACTAATTATTACTAAGTTAATTTTGCACTTATTGCAAAATGTCAAAGACATTACACGACAGATTGAAATCAACTGGTGTGGGTCACTCACACGACTTTCTCTCTCTCCTAACTCTCGTTTTGTTGTAACTCATAAACGGGTTTGTGTAGAACTATTATTTATATACCGAAAGACAGCTGAAAGTCTAACTTTTTCAATTGGCTACAATAATTTTTGAAAAATATATTGAATTTTTTACAAAAAAGACAGGTGTTACAGTTTTTGTTTATAACTCATAAACGGTTTTGTGTAGAACTATGATTTCTATACTGAAAGAGAGATGAAATTCCAACGTTTTGAGTTGACACAATAATTTTTGAAAAATATATTGAATTTTTTACAAAAAAACAAATGTGTTAAAAAATTATTTTTGGGTTAACATAATGTAAGGCGTTTTGTTGTAACTCATAAACGCGTTTGTGTAGTACTATGATTTATATACCGAAAGACACCTGAAAGTCCAGCGTTTTCAATTGGCTTCAATCATTTTTGAAAAATATATTGATTTTTTTACAAAAAAAAACAAATACGTTAAAGAATTATTTTTAGGGTTAAGGTTTTAGGGTTAAATTAACATAAGGTGTTACAGTTTTTGTTTATAACTCATAAACAGGTTTGTGTAGGACTATGATTTATATACTGAAAGAAAGCTGAAACTCCAACGTTTTGAGTTAGCACAATAATTTTTGAAAAATATATTGAATTGTTTACAAAAAAAAACAAATGTGTTAAAGAATTATTAACATAATGTAAGGCGTTATAGTTTTTGTTGTAACTCATAAACGGGTTTGTGTAGTACTATTATTTATATACCGAAAGAAAGTTGAAAGTTCAACGTTTTCAATTGGTTACCATAATTTTTGAAAAATATATTGTTAACATAATGTAAGGTGTTACAGTTTTTGTATTAACTCACAAAAGGGGTTCCTGTAGAACTATGATTTATGTACCGAAAGACAGCTGAAAGTCCAACGTTTTCAATTGGCTACAATAATTTTTGCATCAACTGGTGTGGATCACTCACACTACTTTCTCTCTCCTAACACCTAGATGAAAAATGGTTTTATCTAACTAAAACAAAGAGAAATTTCTATATAGCACCCGAAGAAGAACGTCTATACAGACCCTGCAAAAGCAAGAGATTGCTTTTGTAGGGAAATCTGTGCACCAAACAGACCAGATTTTAATGTGTTGGTTTTGGATTTTTTCAATTCCATTCAATCGATTCAGAATTAAGCATACGAAAGCATATTGGTACAAATTGATACAAATTTGGAAACTTTAGATAACGTTTTTTTGTCATTTCAATTAGCTATGGAATCTGCATAATTACGTAAGGGGTGTACAACTACAACACACAAGTAAAATGTTAATACAAATAAGTTAAGTTAATACAAAGTTCGACTTAAATGACTTGTATAAAATGTTAACGAAAACGCCGTTAAAATAGCGCAGGAATTTTTGCAGAATAATATTTAAAATATGTTAAACTGTTGTGTTTATAATTTATCTGTTTTCTGCTTGAATTTTTTGTTCAGCAATTCCTCGTTTTTTTACTTTTTACGAAATGTAGCAACTATTTCTGGACAAAAATCAAAGTGAAATATGGGAACTATTTTCGGACAGAGGAAGTATTAAAATCGACCAATTTCGACTAAAATGTTATTGTTTTAATCTGCAAATGAAATAACTTCTTTATATATTTTATTTAATTATTTCAGTTTCTCTTTATTAAAACGTTGAAAATAGTGCGCATTATTTTGTAACCAGTAATACAATCGGTTTACAAAGTCCATTCTAACATTTTCAGACATTTGTCTTGCTACGGGTTTACACCCATCATTCCAGAAATTAACAACTTTATGCCGAAATTTACAACCCCGGTATTGCCTATTTTTATGTTTCACGGAAAGGGGTTTAGAAAGTGTTTTTTTTGCATAAATGGAGAGTGTAGAAACATTTTATTTCAGTATTAGTCTAACACACGAGTTTGCGCAACGTATGTTAACAATAGCCTTTTTCAAACCTTTTTTTATTGAATTCATCAAACGACGATGGTTTACACGCTCGCTCAAAGGGTTGAAATTATTTTCATATATTGAGCTGAGGTGAGTTGTGCATCGAAACAGCTATTACTTTTAATACCAGACACCCTGAAAAAAATGATCTACTTCCCCCATCTAGTGGCAAAATTTGAAGAAACAGGTGATCAGTAGCAAACAAAAAAGAACTATTGGGAAAGTAGAGAACGAAACAGCTCAACTTGAAGTATTGGATCATTTTGCAATGTGTCCAACATAATCTCTTCGTTAAGCTACCCCCACAACTGGAATATCACGCGAATCTGTACGTAAGATCCTGAAATTGAATAAATTTGATCCGTATAAATTGCAGATTTTCCGCGTATTATGGAAAGATGAATCGAATAGACGAATACAATTTTGTGAAGAAATGGTGAAAAGAATTCAAACTACACCGCAATTATTAAAAAAATATTTGCTTCAAAAAATTGTCGGTACTAGGATGGCGAAAATCCACATATTTTTGGAGAAGGTCACTCCCAACGGCCTCAAAAAACTGTTTGGGAGGGCATATTAGGTGGTAGTATTATTGGACTTAATTTTGCTGAAAACCTAAATGAACACAGTTGAAGAACAAGACATTGAAGGAAATGTGAATTTGAATGAAAACTTAATTTACTCCCAACCAAGATGGAAAACGAAAAGTTTCCTGGGCAGTGGATTGGAAGAAGTTGCCTTCGCGATCTCCCGATTTATCTCCCTTTTTATCTTTGGGGTTACCTGAAGTCAGTAGTGTACAAAACGCAACCTCCAACAATTGAAGATCTGCGGCAACGGATTACAAGAAAATGTAGAGCAATAAGAAGGCAGTTGTTTGAAAATGTTAGAATGGAATTTGAAAATCGTTTGTATTACTCTTTACGAGGTATTGGACAGCATTTTGAACATTTGGTTAAAAAAAAAACTGAAATAATTAAAAAGATTATGTTGTGACGCAAACTCCGGATTTGTTTAACAAAAATGATTTATTATTTCCAAAACTATTTACAATAATAAAATATAAACAATAATTTCTTATATCGGTCTCGGGCGCCAAATTTTATAGAGTTTACTCTATACGGTCCGTTTCTTCGGCTTCAGAGACGTTCCGGGCAGCTTCAGTGAAGACACGGTCTTCCAGGGGTCGGTAAATCTTGCAAGGTTTCTTTTATTTACGGTTTGTGCGATAATAATTATGAAAACAAGTTAGTTTTCCAGTTATTTGGACTGATAATATTCAAATTGTCACCCTGTATATTGTATTATATAGTGTAGGACAAAACTGATCCTTGAGGCACCTCAAACGGGGTGAAACGGGCCAAAATTCCTAGTTTTTCGTAAATACCATAACATTCTTTATACAAAAAAGTGTCTCAAAAATATATGTTATAGCCGGACTATTCAGCTATCCAATAGTCATTTTTCGAAGAATAAACATATATATATATAAACTCATATAATTTTAGCTATGAATTTTAGCTATCTTTCTTATTTGTACCAAACTTTACAATAACAAAATCGCCAACTTTAAATCTTTATATTTAATTTTATTATTCAGAGAACAACCAAAAATTGATTCTTCTGCTTCTGGTTTTCCAGCAACGGCTTCGGCCTTTCTCGTTTTTCCAAATCATCTTCTTTTTCTGGGTCAAGTTCCAAGTCATTGTTTACAAGTGTTGGCACGAGATGCTTCTCTCCGCTGGTACACTCAACTTTATTCCACGTTTTGGTGCTTCGCCATTTCCAGTTCTCATTTGACTCTGGCGTTCAATACCTGATTTTACCATGCTCTTCCCACTTTCTGTCCAAGCTCCTCTTCTTCTTGTGCAGATAATGCTAATAGGTGCTTAATTTTCTTCAAAAGAGCAGCTGGTTGAAATGGTTCAATGTCCTAAGCTTTAAAACCAGCCATTGTGTTTGCTTCGATTTTACACCAACTGTTTATGGAAACAAACTTGGAAAAGCTCTCTTAGGTAGAACACCCCTAATTAGGCCACATCCAGTGTCTGTAGCATGTGCATAGAATTCGGTGGTAAAAGAAATATTTGTATATTGTTATTTTCGCATTGTTGTATAACAGTGACAGTTAAATGGCTATTTAAATTGTCGCCCATCATGACTTTGGAACCATCCAAAGTTCGCATGGTAAGGCAAGGCAATTGTCTTCAATTGTTCCACCAGTCCTCAATTGTTTCACTGTCAAACCATCCGCTTGTCGTTCGATTATATCTCGAGCCCGGATAACCTCCTTCCATCCAATCTGGATACAAATGTTTCGCTTTGTAGACTGCACATGGTGCAAGTGACGGGTCATTACCTGCTACCGCAAACATAACACTCGTACTCGACGTCGACGTGTCAATTATACGAAGAGCGTGTTTCACACCTACAACTTTGATTGCACCCGGATCGTCTACAAAGTTTGTCTCGTCGTAATTAATTATGTTAGAAGTCGGTACGCATTAAGAGATTCTTGCAAATAAGACAAATATTCCTCCACTACTTCATATGATACAGCTGCTCCAACTCTCAGCGTTTTATTCTTGGTATTTTCCGCTAGTTGTATAGTTAAGTTGTAGTGTCTCGACAAAAATGATTTGAACCAATCAATTCCCAGAAGATTTTCTTTGAAACGTTTTTCCCTTCTACCACATTTGATTAAGAACTGTTGAATTATGAACCTAACGTCGCAACTCTTTGCGACGTTCATAATTCATAATTGGTTCATAATTCGACTGTTTGTCTAGGGAAATCTAGACAGTGGCTAAACACCCAATTTAATCACAGATTCACTGCAAGCAAAAAAACAAGAGGAAAGAAAAACTGAATTTTCTCTTTGAAGCTCAAATGAAGAGTGTATTTTGAGGAGTATTTTGAATTTTACTCTCCACGAAAGGTTCCTTGTTTATTTCGAAAAATACTATTTTATGATTGGCTTACATAATTCGACGTGACCAAACACAGTCTACCAGTAGGATAGATGTTACCAGAAACTTTTAGGGCGAAAGCAAGCGGCTCTTTACATTTCAACACGTTTCTGTCTACCTAACATCTATCCGAAATCTGTGTGTCCCCTACCAAAACCATACATATAATATATAATATAAATATTTAATTTAATTTAACTGCCGTCTCGCACTTGGTCCACTTGAAACCCTAATGTGAAAATAATATTAACTTACCCAGAAGACGTTAACAGCGAAAGCCCTTCTGTCAAAACTAATTTATAGACAAGGGGAAGGTGCCTACCGCATCGTTCCCACGAATTGTACAAGGGTTTAAGTTTTATAGCGATTCTCGAATTATTACAGTAATGACAGATTGTGTTTTTCTTATACAGAAAACCGTTTTCTTATACAGAAATTGGTAAAATCTTTTTAGAAGAAAAATGTTTGATAATGCGACAAATGATCGTACTAATTATTATTGTACCATTTATTAATGAACTTTGTAATGAAGAGCTCCAGAATGCCTACTGTCAACAACATTCTGCTCGGTTTTCTGCATAGTATTTTTTTACAATATGCTTAATAGCGAAGATCATTTTCTTCCACTTTTAGACCATTTTAGACTAGATAACTTCGTCAAATAAGGCATGAAAAATCCACTTAAGACTAAATTGGAAGATCTCTGAACAATTGCTTTCTGAAGGCTAGATCTCCAGAAAGCAATATACTTTTTATATTTTAAATTATCCCTGTAATGTTCTTTTAGACTTCCGTGGCCGTTGTTTATACTGCTTGACTTCCGGGTAGTTATCGCTTGAATAAACGCATCTTGGTGTATTGACATTTTGCTAGTCGTTGCAGGCAGCATCTTCAGAACTATCTGGTGAATGAAGAACACGATAGTATTGGAGATGGCACCAAAATGACTGTATAGTTTAGAAGACGGATTTTATGGTGTGAATACGTAGGATGCTATTGATAAGTTCAGCATCAATAGCATCCTACACATCTGGGATTTTTCAAAAATGCTCGTTAAACAATAAGCGCCACCTTTTAAGGTTAATGGTGATGGAACTGGAAGGTTATCTATCAGTACAAGTGGGTTTAGCTAAATAGGCTAAATCATTCCACCAATGATCTTCTTTAAGAGGCAACTTCCATAAAGTTGTTAATGAAAAATGCCTTGAAAGTGAAACTAGGTGGTGATGATTGAAATAGGTAATGATAATCCACTAATAACATTCGTTGGATGATGATCACAGAGTCAGATTGGAAAATCAGTATTGTCGATTTTGGTGAACAGACTCCTCATCAAAATTGACGAGAAGATCACTATTATTAACAACAGTAGGAAATCCTAGCTGTTGGATGTTGCAGACAGATCTCGTAAGTAGAAAAACCATTCGTATCAATCTAACAATGAGATGTTAGTTTCGTGAATTTTCGAAAGACCATAGAATTTGACAACTGTTAACTTGAGGAGCATAAAGATTTTTACCAATTAGTTCCCAAGATGTTGCCTCCAACGACTGAAAATGGTGAAATGTCCACTCAAAGATGCTCAGCGACCACCTAAAAGACCACCCATATGTTTAAATAACCCGAATATGTGAAAATATATTACTCGACATAAAAAAAAATGTTTTCATTTACTTTAAATATGAGATTAATAATTATATTTGTACCAAAATGTGAATTTCCATATCCCAAAACAACAATTCCTTTCACACTCATTATGTCACCCTACGCAAAACGTTTTCGCAGTGGTAATTATATATTTATTTCATTAGCTCTTGACTGTGCGAAGCGATGACAACGATGCGGAGGAAGAAGTTGAATTCAGATTAATGCACACTAACATCAAGAATGATTCAAGTCAATCCGGAAACGTGTTCTTCAAAAACGACGGGAACGCCAAAGGCACCATCGAGAAGGAAGAAAAATACGATGATAGAAAATGTGTCTGCTTTTTTATATGTGCTTGTCTGCCATGATGTGACTGAAAAACTGTAAAAACGTCGAAATAAAGAATATGTATCACAATCAATTTTATTTATGTGTCGTATTTGAACGTCTGGCTTAATGTTAATCCTATCCTTGATTCAACAAATTTCAGATACTTCCTAAACAAATTGATTTTAAAAGATTGAAAGATAGGGAGCTCTGAGATTTTTTTTAAATTCTTTAATTATAGAATTTTGAATTAAAGCACAGTAAGAGTTAAAATTCCTATCGACGAATGTTCATTTCCATTCTCAGTCGATGATGAATCTAACCTTATTTTAAAAAAATTAAGGAGAGCGTTGCGTTAGTTTCGGTGCGGTCCTCGTAAAACAAGAGTAATATTTAATAATCTTTGCATCATTGTAATAAATGTGATTTAAAAACCATCATTTTTTATTTACTTCATTCCCGATTTTTATCAAATTTCAGTAAAATCAGAATAATTTCATTGATTGAAACTGTATGAATTGGCTTTTAGTGCCTCTACATTATTAGAGTAAGCACTTTTTTATCGGAATGCAGTTTAAGGACAGTCTTTACATAGTTAGTAATTAAGATACATTAAAATATTACTAGTTAGAAGCTATAATGTTAAATTACATTATAGACTTGAAAATGTTACTATTTCTATAAAGTACAATCAATAAAACAGATATTTGCTCTCGTAAACCACGTTGACGAAGTTGAGCAACAAAATATATAAAGAATAAACATTTTTTTAAATTTTAACGCTAGGGAGTTTAATTTTTGGATTCTGCAACAAACAATACGTAAGTTCTGACTCTGAATTATCAATATTTAAAGAACAATGTGTAAATAGTCCTCTTGTTGTGACAAAAACTTTGTATTTTCAAAGATCACATCAGGAATAATGCAGTCAAATTGGCAACGTATTCTTGATATGCGCTTGGATGTCCTGAAGTAAATAAAAGTATACATCACGGCAAACCTGGCCAACTAAATGATTAATAGTCAACTAGTATGGAAGTTGTATTTTTATTTTGGGTTTATTTTGGGTCCTCCCCGCTTCTTGTCTAGAAGTATTTTTACGCCTTCTGTTATCACCTCTACATCTCTTAGACTTTTTCGGGTACTCGTTTACAGGAACATACTATGCTACATGTACAATTCATACCATCTCGCACAAATTGTCGAAATCTAAAAGACACTGCGTCGTTACCTTGATCAAGAAGATATGCATCCTTAAAATAAACACAAATATATAGATATAAAAAATGATATGTGTATATGATACAAACAATAATAAGTGCAAACAATAATAATAAAAGGAGTTTTAAAATCTTTGTGTACATGTTGGTTTCTCAGAACGAACAGGCGGCGAACAAGATGGTTTACAGACGGTATTAAAAATTTAATGTTCAGTAAGTGAATAAGTAATTAATTTCCTTAGTGGAAAATTTTGCTAGTGGGAGATAATACTCAATAAAAAGACATAAGGCTTCAACGCAATTGTTTTAACTGACCTAGCCGTTCCTCTTACTTCTTGCTTTTTTCCAAAAACTTTATTTGATTTGTAGCAGGAAATTGTCATATCACAAGGCTATCGAAAATTTTGTATTTGATCTTGTTGTTATCATCTTAAAATGCATTGGTTCAGACTGCGATGGCTAGAAAATACGGCAGCTTCTGATTTCCGCTGTTGAAATGGTGACTATCGTATTTTGTATTATTTGGAAAACAATGTCCTTTATTCTCCCCCATTAATAATCAACTGGTGTAAATCATCTTATTATTAATTTATGAAAGACACATGATGTGCGAGTCTTGTTTAACACTAAAGGAACCTTACTAAAAATCACTCGATTTACGTATTGTTCTTAAAATTTTAATGGGTGAATAATTGTAATGCAATAAAATTAGGTTAATAGAGAATGACCAATAGAGGCAGGGGAAGTAATAATCTCCGGAAGGATTGAAAGCCCAATGCGTTAAATACCAAAAACTGGAGAGTAGTTGACAGGGAGGAGGATGCAAAAGGGCAACAATTAATTATGCTCCTGGGATGAAATGGGCAAGGTTAACAACTGACACTACGTCAAGTTTAGGAGAGTTGTTTTCAAGTCCCTTACCAAATCCCTTTTTCCAGCAGTGAGAAGGAAGGAGGCTTCGAAAAGATAGAAGTGGGTTGATCCATAAGGTAAGGAATGGTCCGTCTGGTGCAAATTAACTTACACCACGGCAGTTTATGTTGACAACCATTTAAATAAATAAATTTAGAATGAAGTACTGTAAATTTTTTTATAAATGAGGTTAATAGTTGTATCTTTTGTATAGTTTTTACGTTTTAAAAAAATAATTAATAAATATCATACTTTTTGGCTTTCCGGTGATTACAGACGGCATCATCAGAACTAACTGATACGGTTTGCTACGTAGGTCCGGTTTATATCCCCTATATAAACCGGACCAACGTTGGGAACCAGTTAGCCGTATCAGTTAGTTCTGATGATGCCGTCTGTAATGAGCAGCGAAACGTCAACGGAGAGTTTCTTCACCGACGCGGAAAGCCAAAAAGTACGAACACCAGCCGCGAAAGCTTACAA
>JAWQRJ010004010.1:0-11448 GCA_033557515.1 Diorygopyx duplodentatus
CATTTTACGTTTTTAGATTAACCCCCGTTTACGTAAATAAATCGCTAACGTGAACGTGCGTTGTTTTATTTTGTTCACGGTATCGAGATTCTACTGTTTTTCTACCAACTTTCAACGAATTCAAAGATAAATTTGTTAATCATTTGATCAGAGACGCATCGTTTCAGAGTTATTCCATATTTTATGATAAAATTGACGGTTTTGCATGTCTCTGGAACTAAATAAAATGTGTAATACATATTTTATTACGTGTAATACCAATGTGTAATATTACATATATTATTGTATAACTATTAATTAACTGAATGTAGTTGAATGTACTTAGTTGAATGTATTTCTGTTGAATATATTCCTCAATACATATATTGAGGAAAACTTACCGTTGTAATCTTATTTAAATTATTTAAAATTTCAACCTTTATAAGCCATTAACAGTAAGTAAAGCATTATATTATTTTTGTATTTATTGTTTAAAATGTGCGATTATTTATGGCAATTGTCTTATTTAAAACTAATTTGATGCGCATTAGAGACTTAAAATTAAAGAGTGTTTTCACAGATGAACTTTGCAGTATTCAAGTTTGTTTAGTATTAGTACATACAAGAAGTTAGTTTACGAAAGCAGTTTGTCCCCTTTTTTCTAATACAAGAATATAATCGCAGAAACCGCTTTAAAGTTTTCAATTAACTAGAATCCATTTATTCTTCTAATAAATCTCTAAAAAAAATTCGGTTGACTTAAGGTCCCTCTTAGGAAGTATTTTTGTATCCTTGTTCATTAAAACTCTTTGCCGATAACATTAGTATTATAATTTCTTGAATACGCTGAACGTATCCAGTAATACATTTTTTCAAAATACAAAACTGTTTTCAAACTTTTGCCGTGCCCTGTACAACAAAACTTCATACAAAACACTTGAAATTTCTGAACGCAACCTAGATTATGTCAGGGCGCGTTCTAAAGCCAAATGTCAAGTTTCGTGGTACTGTCAAAGAAGAATAGAAAGGTAAACATACACTTGAGGTATGACTGCACCGAAAGGCCAGGATAATGAAACAGAAAACAGTAAAGATTCTCCTTCTCCAGCACAAGAGGAAGAAGAAAAAAAGTATTTGGAATCGTACATTCAGGAGGTTGAAGAAAGGTTGACATCGAAAACCGAACAGCGAGCAGTGAACCAAAATGCTCAAAATAATAGGCCGAACGAGTCCTATTACAGCAAATTGGATTCTAGCCTTAAAAAGAACACTGCGTTTGTTAAGAAAATTCGAAACTTTAGTGGAACGCAGATTGATGCATACCTGAAAGAAATGTCGGGTTTGAATTTATCGAAATATATTTCGGAAATCGCTGCCGCAATTGTCGATACTAAATTGAAAATGACCGACGTAAGTGCAGCAGTGAAGATGTGTAGCATCTTACATAAAACTTATGCTGACTTATCACAACACTTATTTGAGAATTGGCAGAAAAATTTATCGTTCAAAGTAGGCGAGAAAATTGCCAACCCCAGTAAACTTCGTGTGGACTTACGATTTTACGCTGAGCTAGTCAGCGCTGGTTTGTTTAATCACAAGAATGCGTTCAGTTTGTTAGGAAACGTGTTAACAACTTTGATTAATATGGATAAAGAGGAACATTTAAATATATCTATTATTTTAAGTTTTTGCCGACATTGTGGAGACGATTACGCAGGTTTAATACCGCGGAGGGTTAGAGAGATATCAGAAAAATTAAAGATTCCTATACCGAAAAGTGTGTTCTTGCCTCCAGAGAAACAGCAAAATGTACGATCATTACTAAAAGATTATTACATTTCTTTAACAAAACATCTGGTGAAAGATCATATTGAAATGCAAGAGTTTGAAAAACAGAATCATCGAATAATGCAAACGAAAGGAGAACTAAGTCAAGAGAGAAGAGATAAATTAGAGGCACTACAGGTTTCATACGATAAATTATTAACTGCCACACAAAGCTTCTCAGAGATTTTAGATGAGGATATGCCCACGTTAAGAGCTAACGTTGTCCTTAAACAAGATGAGGTAAGTCACCTAACAATACTTTATAACAAATCAATCTTATGAAGGAATCTAATATCTTTTCTACTTAAAAATATGACTGTACGAAAGTATTGTCGGATGTTAAAAGACTGATACACAAAATAAAAGTGTTTTGAAACTGATACTGAAACGACTTTAACAAATTTATATTAAAATCGAACAACTTTCCAGTTACCACTACATAATCCGTTTACAATCTGTATCAGTAAATCTAATAAAGTCATATTACTGCCAGTTCCCGGCAACTCCAGATGAAATAAAAAAGTTGGTTTTGTCCCTAAAAAACATTAGTACTATGAGGGGAAGACAAACTACCAGCGAAAATCTTAGAATTTACTAGTGATGTGATGGTGAGCCCATTATGTTTAGTAATAAATAAAATGTTTGAAAGTTTCAGAACTCAAAGGCTCATTAGTTATTCCAATATATAAAAAGGGAAGTTGTGTATAATTTGGAAATTATAGGTCAATAATGTTAACCTCTAAGATAAGCAATATTTCTGGAAAAACTAATGCTAATTAGAATTAAAGAGGAAGACATTCTAGAAAAATATAAATTAATCAGTGCAATAAGAGCTGTTTACAATACAAATGAAGACATTTTAGCTGGATTAACCTTAGGTGAAACTATGGTAGCTGCCTTCATAGATCTTTCTGAGGCTTTTGGCAGCATATGCCATAATATATTAAAGATCTTAAAAACTATTAAAGCTATAAAGAAAATTAAAAAACAAAGATTAATCCAAACTAAAAACTAGTTTGTTCATTTTAAATGATGCATTTTATGAATGATACATTACTGTTCATTTTAAAAAATATATAATTTTATTTGTAGTAATTTCTTTTAATATGATAATTCTCAAAACAATTTCCAACACATAGAGGAATCTCACAATGTGAGCACATGAAGCAGGTTTCTCCTCCTTTTGTCGTGTTCTTTGCGGACTCTGCAATGTCTTTGAGGAAACTTTCTCGCAACTATGAATTTTTAAAAGCCTGCTGTTTCATATTTCCTGCTAGCCTAATTGGTGCATCTTCACGAGAGGCTCTCTTTGTTGCACTTCCAGAACTTTCTGATTTTCAATCCAATCTTTTGCCACTTGTTGTAAAAAAAAGGAAAATCTTATTTTCTTTGCTGAATTCAGTTTCTTGTATACCACAAATGAATTGAATAAAGCACAATTTAACATAAACATAAAAGCCTTTTTTGTCCATTTGACAGTTTTTCTTATAATTGGATTATAAGAAAGGTCTGCCAAATGAACACTCTTCGTATACATATTGTACTCCATAATAGTTCCAGGTTTTGTTATCATTTCACTAGTTTTTAGATTTATTTTACCGATTTCTATCATTCTCGCCTGATGTATTGTTGAAATTCTTCTTACATCTCTTTTGTCTTTCCAGATATTTATTAAAACTTCACCTTTTCTATGGAAATCATGTTGTCCCTTTCTTAACTTAATTCTTTTTAGATCTGGAGGTAATCCACGATTTTCCCTTATTCTACCACAAATTGAAACCCAGGAAAGCTCGGATAACCAAGAATTTAATCTTTATCAATTTTTAGTAATTAATTATTGTCCATTAACATTATATACCAACCTGATTAAATGTTATATAGCAATGCAAATTTCAAAATATAATGTTCTACTTCTAAGCTTACACATAACTGTTCAGTTGAGCCAAATTAAATAGTATTTTTCGGACACATCAAATTCCCTTTTATTTATTTGTATGTCAAGGGGTTAAGAATGGAAAGTATTGCAAAAATTAGCTCTCGTTATTACAACATTTTAACACATAGTATAAGAATCTGTATATTTTTTAGAGTATGGTAATAACTGGTACAGGAGCTGATTTTGAGGAAGGTGCAAGTACATCGAATGCGGAACTAATATGGGGAGATGTGGATACTCAGAGATTTTACTGTGAGCTGCCAGAGCTTCAAGCGTTTTTGCCAACTTCCTACATACAGAAAAATCAACCACAACCACCACCAGAAACAGTATCCGAAGAAGTATTAGATAAGGAAATTGCTGCTGAAGAGCTTGAAGATGACGGTAATTTTTAAATTTCTTTATCAGAATGTGTAGTGTTTACTTTTGGTGTACGTAGGGAAGGCTGAAGACAATGTAGTGGAAGAGGAGATTGAAGATACTACACAAACTACAGTAGGGAATAAAATTGTCCTGGAAGCATTTTTAAATAATTTGTCCAACTGCGTAAACAGAGAAATGATTGATAATGCTGCAATAGATTTTTTAGTAACGTTAAACAACAAACATAATCGAAGAAAACTAGTTAGATCGCTGTTTGGTGTAAATAGAACACGTTTAGATCTTTTGCCATTTTATGCTCGTTTTGCTGCAATTCTATACCCTGCACTGCCAGAAGTTAGCAATGATTTATGCCAAATGTTACGACAGGACTTTAAATATCACGTCAGAAAGAAGGACCAAATTAACATTGAATCAAAGATAAAAGTAGTTCGGTACATCGGCGAACTGGTTAAATTTAATTTGTATTCTAAAATTGAAGCTCTGTACTGTCTTAAAGTACTGCTGCACGATTTTTCCCACCACCATATTGAGATGGCCTGTAATCTGTTGGAAGTATGCGGAAGGTACTTGTTCTGTCATCCAGATTCGCATCAAAGAACTAAAGTTTATTTGGAGCAAATGATGCGGAAAAAGTCAGTTATGGCATTTGATTCAAGATATGTTACTCAAATTGAGAACGCGTATTACTACGTGAACCCCCCAGATTTGGTAGCAGTTGCGAAAAAGGAACGGCCTGTTATGCACCAATTCATTAGGAAACTATTATATCAAGATTTACAGAAGAACAACACAGACAAAATTATTCGATTGATGAGAAAATTGGATTGGAACAATGAAGAAGTTGCTGCTTATGCGGTAAAATGTCTAACTGGAGCTCATAATATGAAATATTTTAATATTAGGTTAGTATACTTTGTGTAGTCAAAATCCAAAGCATATATACTCTACATTTGCCTGAACAATGATGTTCGGTTTCGGGCTAGTTTTTTTTTTTACTAATTTTCACAGTACTTCTGTGTGTTTGTTAACTAGGTTTGACTTTTAAAGGAAAAATTTAGTTCTAAAACTATGAAGTCAAGCAAACAGATGCCTCCTATCTGTGAGGATGATCCTTTTACAAGCAAATAATTTGAATAATGGCGGTCTGACTGAACTTCCAGATGTTCCTTTGATGGAATGTAAAATCAAATAGGAGCAATTTTTAATTACTTTTTATTCAGTGAAAAAATTTTCAAAAAATTTCGATATTTGAATATTTCTTCACAATCCATAAATGCAAAAAGTTTGAAATACAAACACAGCAACATGAAAAATAGGCCACCTAAATTAATACTTGTGCAAAGTTGAATAACCGCTTGCTTTTTCCTTGGTGTTTCAATCGAATGTTTCTTACTGCCCGAGGAAAATTAGACAGGAACAATCACAATTGTGGAGTCACAATCATTCATCACAGCTGTATACATACAGATAATCAGTTCCACTTTTCCAAGACTAAGTGGGAGTAGAAAAAAATACAGTATTTTGCTAAGCCAACATTGTATATCTTTGTTAGGTGTCTTGCCAACCTGCTTGCCGGTTTAGTATCATACCAAGAAGAAGTTGGTACCAGAGTTGTCGATGGAGTGTTAGAAGATATCAGGCTGGGAATGGAAATTAATCTTCCAAAATTTAATCAGAGAAGAGTTGCCCAGATAAAATACCTTGGAGAGCTGTACAATTACAGAATTGTTGAAAGTTCCGATATTTTCAAGGTGCGCCTTTGTTCATACTTGTGCTACAATATGAATTTTGCACGATTGTTTTCAGGTCCTTTACTCCCTCATAACGTTTGGTGTAAGTATGGATAGCAACAATCCGTCCCTTTTAGATCCACCAAATCATCTGTTACGTATACGATTGTGTTGTATTCTGTTGGATACGTGCGGTATACATATAACTTATATCGTTAGCTCGTTAAATATTTCATGACTTTTTTTTAGGAATGTATTTCACAACTGGTAGCAGTAAACGTAGGCTAGATTACTTCTTAACATTTTTTCAAGCTTATTATTGGTTTAAGCATTCTTTGTGGGGAGAGTCATTTCCACCACCTTTAGAACATTTGTATAAGGATACTCTTTGCAACTTGAGGCCAAAGCTGAAAGTTTATCAAAATTATGAAGAAGCGCAAACGGAAGTTAACAATATAAGGACACAATTAGGAATAGGTAAGATAACATACAATTCTTCATCTTTATTTCATATGTACTCCAGAGTTAAAAAAGTCACACCAGTTAATAATTTGGAGAGTTTTTTTCTTTTATTTTCAAAGATTCGATTTCAGAATCTGAAATGGAATTTTATTGACTTATTTAGTCTTTTTACACATTGGGTTTAACTTTTTCAAATATTGATTTATTGATTATTTTCATCTTTACACTACTCTTTTAGATCGTTTAATAGGGGGAATTGACATTAACAAGGACGAAGACGGATTAGAAAGTATTGCTGAAACGGATAATGAAGACATAGGTGATGATGAAATATCTGAAGGTGTAACAGGGCCAATAACGGATGACGCCACTGAAGATGAAACAGCTGAACAAGGCTCTGATGATGAAGGTAATTATTCTTTAGCATTTCTACTGCAGAATGCTGCTGTTTCCCAAAACGGAAAGCATGAAGAATTTAAAATAAGACAAAGAATCAATGAATATGCATCCAAATCTGCATGATGGTATTTTAAAAGTATGATTACAAATTTACCACTATACATAGTTCCAGATTATGTTTATCTATCTTTGTTGTTGTTTATATGTCTTTGCATTTTTTGCTACAGATTGTAGTTTAGGCATTTTTTCAACAATATTTTGTTTTCTCGTTCTGACATTTTGCCTTGGAGGACGCGTACACCATTTTGCGCAATTGTTGTTGGCAGCATAACGTAAATTCCGAATGGATTGATCTTCTGGATCTTCTGGCTCCGAAACTGATTCTGAGTATCACTTTGGTGTATTTGTTTCATAATTTTTAATTTTTTGACTCAGCCAAATCAACAAACTTCTTTCCTCGGTTCATTTTCAATAGATGACGTATTTACACATCCACCAATGTTATTTTTATAAATTGCATTTACTTTCCTATATCATAAGGAACAAAATATCTAACAAACTTCTTAATAATTGTTGGCACACAACTCTAACGTCGTAGTCGTGCAATGAGAAAGGTGCTTCACACGGTCAACACGGCTACAACCAAAGGTGGACTAATTGTATATAAGTATGATTTATGGTCGCAGAGAAGTGGTAATCTCTTGATAAAGTTGTAAACCTCAGCTAGACAAACGGTCAAGACCACCTCCTGCCTCAAAAAACTGTGCCGACAATGTAAACAAAAATTTGAGTAAATTGCTCATATAAGGACCGCTGCTCCGGATAATCATCCGGAAAGATAGAAAGATAGATTCTGCTGACGTTACAGTTAATTTTTATATTGAATTTGCATATGCATGAGTGTGTGTACAACACATTATGTTTTACAGACTCTCTAATTGTTTGAGGTGAATACTTACTTTGAGATCAAAATTAAGATAACATGACGGTAGCCATGTAATAATATCTTACCAATCTGACTAATGGCTTTGATATTTTTGTTATTGAACTAATTATGGTAAGATTTGGATGACTGTTTTTTGACAATATATTGTATAAATGAATGATCTAATCTGTTTTCCTCTCTATAGATGACTTAAGTGATGCTGAAGAAGATCCAGTGGGTGTAGTTTCTGAAACAGAAGCAATTCCGAGTGGTCCCAAAAAAATAGCATGTCCCGAAGATGACGAATTCTTGAGCGCTTTAGACAAAATGGTGTCTGAAAACATACAAGAGCGAATGCGTGAGCCAGTAAAAGCTTCCAATATGGATATTTCAGTTCCTATGGTAGTGAAATCTAATAAGAAAACGTACGATCAACTACAGGTAAGGCAACTTTAAGGAGTAAGAAATAGGGAAACGGTATTTTTGAAAAAGGTGGTGACAGTGTCTCTCTGGGGGATGTCCCTAATGTTGGCCAGTGATGGCCATTTATCACCCAAAATGGAATCTGTAATTGATGAGAAAGCAGGGCAATCACAAAGGATATGTTTAACAGTCCCATCTTCTTGTTGACACCCCCGATGTAGAGGAGTATTACTTGCACTCAAATTATAGACAATGCCCGGTCAAAATTTCTGTTGCAAATTGCAGGCTTTCTCTTGTCCGACCATCGCCATGTAATTCACAGCCAATTTCTTGTTGTGGTAACTGAAAAGGATCTTGACAAGCCTATAGCTGTTAGCTTCATTCCACGTATTTATGAATGCTTTGAGGGAGTTGTCTGATTAATTTTGCTATTGGTGAGAGTGGCAGTCTCAGTCACTCTTCAAGTAAAGAATTCCCTCAGTGGCTGCCTATCAGCTTCTTTGTTGCCACTACATTCTGCAAGTTCTTTCAGCCAGCAGACAGAGCTGCTGGCTGAAAAAACTTGAAAGAGCTCGTGATTCGTCTCGGAGCTACCTCCTTTGCAGCCGCTAACCCTTTTTAGGTTCTTGAATATATCTCACAGCCTGTCCCTTCTTCTTTCTTTGTGCTGTCTGTGCAGAATTTATTGTGCTTTTTACGGCACATTCCACTGTCATTGAGATTAAGTACATAATAAGGTTTGTAAAAGACGAGCTCGAATATATTATAGTTATACTACTCCACTCTTAAATAACAATTCTTGTTAGATGAATTGAATTAAAAGGAGCAAAAGTTACGTTAAGTTACAACAAGGTACTCCTGAACATTACTGCATAGGGATAAGTTACAAGTACAGTAGAACCTCGTTAAGTCGGATCAATAAGTCGTAAAAATCAATAAAAGACAGAAAAGGCTTACAGAAAAGAATTTTTATGGAATTATTGCATAGTAAAGTCTACTTTTTAAAGTCTGCTTCCAACCAACATTTAATATCATATCAACATCTGAGTAGCCGTCAATCTTCTGAAAGATCCATAAATTCATGGAGCTGGACTTTGTTTGGGTCTATTTCTCTGGCACTTTTTCACCCACTGGTACAATCTTGTCCTCTGGCAAATCACAAACACTAGGCCGCAGCTTTTTCCACGATTTTATAAGGGCGCTTCTAGCCACTTGTCCGCAAGATTCAGCAATCATATAAGTAACAGTCTTAACATTGACTGACTTAAGAATTCGCACCTCACCATGTTCAACTTCATCTTCTATGAGTTGGCTTAACACCTGCCATCTGCTTTATGTTTTTGAGGACATCCTGGTTCATTGGCTGAACAAGTGATGCAAACTCCGGTTTGGTTTTAAATTTTCTTATTTAATACTACAAGTTTTCCAAAATAAACAACCAATACAGAAAATATTTAAAACTTGGAACCTTCGGTCCCCGGATGCCAAATTTTTTCTTGGTTTACTCACAACAGTCGGCTTCTCAGTTCTGGAAACGTTTTGAGCAGCTTCAGTGAAGAAACGGATTTCCAGGGGTCGAACCAGATAAGGGCAACTTCAGATAAATAACTTTCAGATTTCCATGATATATTCCGAACCAAATGAAAGCGCACGGTACAACAGACTGTCTCTTTTCAGTACGGTAACTTCCGGTTAGAGAAACAACGGAAAAGAAATATTCTGGGTCACCGCCGAACAGGGAAACAAATGGAAGCAACTTAGGTGTTTCTTTTCAGACGGAGAAGCAATTATAAATTAATAATGCGGTGTTTCCTTTCGGAAGGAAAAACAAAGAGCAATAAACTCTAAGTTCCTTTTCAGGTGAGGAAACAAATAAACAAATTAATTCGGTGTTTCTGTTCGGACGGAGAAACAACTATAAATTAATAATTCGGTGTTTACTTTTGGAAGGAAAAGCAAAGAACAATAAACTCTAAGTTTCTGTTCGGATGGGGAAACAAAGAAACAAATTAATTCGGAGTTTCTGTTCCGATGGAGGAACAACTATAAATTAATAATTCGGTGTTTCCTCTCGGAAGGAAAAACAAAGAGCAATAAACTCTAGGTTCCTTTTCAGACGGGGAAACAAACAAATTAATTCGGAGTTTCCGTTCGGACGTAGAAACTATTATAAAATTAATAATTCGGTGTTTTCTTTGTGAAGCAAACACAAAGAGCAATAAACTCTAAGTTCCTTTTCAATCGGGGAAACAAATAAACAAAATTAATTCGGTGCTTCTGTTCGGATGTACAAACAATTATAATATTAATATGTAATTCGGTGTTGCATTTCGGAAGGAAAAACAAAGAGCAATAAACTCTAAGTTCCTTTTCGATCGGGGAAAAAAATAAACAAAATTAATTCGGTGCTTCTGTTCGGGCGTACAAACAATTATAATATTAATATGTAATTGGGTGTTGCCTTTCGGAAGGAAAAACAAAGAGCAATAATAAACTCAAGTTCCTGTTCGGACGGGGAAACAAATAAACAAATTAATTCGGTATTTCTGTTCAGACGGAGAAACAACTATAAATCAATAATTAGGTGTTTGCTTTTGGAAGGAAAAACGAAGAGCAAAAACTCTAAGTTCGTGTTTGGAGGGGAAAACAAATTAATTCGGTGTTTCTGTTCGGACGTACAAACAATTATAATATTAATAATTCGATGTTTCCTTTCGGAAAGAAAAACAAAGAGCAATAAACTCAAGTTACTTTTCGGTCGGGGACACAAATAACAAATTAATTCAGTGTTTCTGTTCAGACTGAGAAACAACTATAAATTAATAATTAGGTGTTTGCTTTTGGAAGGAAAAACGAAGAGCCATAAACTCTAAGTTCCTGTTCGGAGGGGAAAACAAATTAATTCGGTGTTTCTGTTCGGACAGAGAAACAATTATAAAATTAATAGTTCGGTGTTTCCTTTCGGAAGGAAAAACAAAGAGCAATAAACTCTAAGTTCCTGTTCGGACGGGGGAACAAATAAGCAAATTAATTCGGTGTTTCTGTTCGGATGGAGGAACAACTATAAATTAATAATTAGGTGTTTCCCTTCAGAAGGAAAAACAAAGAGCAATAAACGCTAAGTTCCTTTTCAGGTGAGGAAACAAATAAACAAATTAATTCGGTGTTTCTGTTCGGACGGAGAAACAACTATAAATTAATAATTCGGTGTTTATTTTCGAAAGGAAAAACAAAGAACAATAAACTCTAAGTTTCTGTTCGGATGGGGAAACAAAGAAACAAATTAATTCGGAGTTTCTGTTCCGATGGAGGAACAACTATAAATTGATAATTTGGTGTTTCCTTTCGGAAGGAAAAACAAAGAGCAATAAACTCTAAGTTCC
>JAWQRJ010004011.1:0-11448 GCA_033557515.1 Diorygopyx duplodentatus
ACCCCCGTTAACAGTGCTGAGGAACTTGTTGCACGCATCGTGGCAGCTGCTGGGGAAGTCCGAGACACGCCCGGTATTTTCGAGAATATTAGATCTTCCATGCGCCGGAGATGTGAGGCCTGCATCAGGGCCCGGGGTCGTCATTTCGAACATCTTGTTTGATGATGACCGTTGTCTCCTTTTTGTTCTTATCTCTTTTTTTAGCCGTACTACGACTAATAAATATGTTTTCTCACTCTGTTCGTGTCCTTCGTTTCTTGTGTTGTGTGACGTCACTACCGCGCAAGGAAAGCGTTTTCGACCATACATTCCTTCTAGCTTCACAGCGCAGGCGCAACACCGGCGCACATCATCTGACGCTTCTGTTTACGTAGCGATATCTAGTTTTTTCTTCACACCATTTTTTGTGTTTTGCGTCGTCACTACCGCGCCAAGGAAGCGTTTCCGACCATGCATTCCTATGTGATTTTCCATCGTCTAGGTGTACTCTATCTCTCCTGAAAGTTTGTAACCGCTATGCTGAATTACCCTGTATATCTCTTGCACTCTCTCTATTTTATTAACTTCTGACCATCCTCATATCTCTGCTCCATCCACTCAAGTACTTCTCACCGTTTAGTCGAACAGTAGCATCTCCGTCCTGATGTTATCCAATGTGTCAAATTCTCGTTCACGTATGCTCCAGATTTGTTTCGCTGAAATTATCGCACGCCATATAATTTCCCTTATGTCAGCATCAGGTTCGTTGTTTCTTTTGAATACATATCCAAGGTGCTTAAATTCGCTGACTTTCTCTATCTTCCTGCCTTCCCATTTTCACGTTTCGTTTGAATCTCTTCCGCGTTTTCTGAATATCACAACTAGACGGCAATTATTTTAGGCGAACGACTCCCATCTTGTGACTCCCATTCGCTCTAAATGTGCTCATGTAGAGCGATATGTAAGCAGTACCACCTGTTATCTATGTTGATATTGATGTTGAGAGCAAAAGTGTGTACATATAACCAATTCGCAGTTTTGTGTCGTTCCTTCGTATTCTATTAAGTTTTAGTTAGTAATTTTACCACTAAGTATTATAAATGTAATTATAGTAGAGTACTAAGTATTGTAACTTTTATTTGAAGCATTATTTGATGAAATAGACTCTAAGAGGGCTGAGATACGCATTACCCAACCCCTATATGTTAAGAAATTTTTTGTAAAAAAAAAGTCCAATAACTCCTAGATTTTTCGAAAGCTTTTGACACCTTTGATCATGGCCTTCTTCTATAAAAGTTGGAGTCATACCTGGAGAAACGGCTAGTTATTTCTCCTGCAATGGTTTCAAATCCTACTCTTTTGTTGCTGCCTCTGGAGTGCCGCAGGGTTCTAACCTCGGCCCTCTATTATTCAACCTCTTTATCAATGATCTCCTTCTGAACTGTGGGCGCACAATATTACTAATATATATCCTACATCTTTTATCTAGATCGAATAGTTTTAAAGATCTAAGTGTAATGTTCGACTGCACACTTCCTTTTGTGCCGCATATAAGCAATATATCTGCTAATGCCAGCAAAACTCTGGGTTTTGTAATGCGAGCATACCGGGAGTTCACCGATGTTTCTGCTATCAAGCAACTATACTTTGCATTCGTCACCAGCTGACTGGACTATGGCAATATTATATGGTATTTCTATTACGCTGTGGTATCCACCAACGAACTGTGGATGGTAACAAATGGCGGAGAGAGAAACTGACCTGACGAAAGCTATGGCTGGGTATGGTTTACTATTGCTCAGTTCTAGAAGGGATGGGCAGCGCGCTGCCTTTGCCATTAAGTTGGCTAGGGGGCGCATTGATTGCCATGGTCGTCAATCGAAGCTCTCCTTTTCTGTACCTCGTATTTGTTCCATCATCATAGATCTAATGCAATGTTGCGTGCGCCCATAAGTTTAATATGCAGGCACGCCAATTTACTATCGCTGGATACATTTATTGATTAACACTTTATTATGTACATTTATTACTTTTGAATTTTCTTGCTACATTAGATTCTCTTTCTATTATTCTCTACTATTTTGCTGTTATTGTCAAGACATTAGTTGCAAATTTCTGCAAAATGATTAATTAATATTGTCCTGTAAGGGGGAAATCCGTTGGGTAATAAACTTTATTATTATCATTATTAAACGGTGCGACTTTAATAAAATTAAATTTAATAAAATCGATCATAAATTCGACAAGGAATTTAAAAATGTAATAGTATACAGGGTGTTCCATTGAAAAACATGATTGCATAACGTCTGGAAATAATAGGACACCTGTATATATGAGATACTTCTAGGCGCGAGAAGGACTGAAATCATGCAGCTTTGATTTGAAACATTTTTTCCTAAAATGTAAATAAGTGTTGACCACAGGCTAACGGACGGACGGACATACGAACGGAAGCACGGGCGGACACATCAATGGCCAAAAATGGTACCATTAGTCTCAGAATACCATACTTCGTCAAGATATATCAAAATCTCGCCACATAATGGATTCCATGCATTACTTGAAATAACTTTTGGGTAATGACAGGTATATAGAGACGACAGGAGTGTGGAGAGTAACAAAATTTGAGGAGGAGGAGAAAGGACAAGAGGATAAGAAGGAAGGATGAGATGGAAGGAAAAATTAGATGGAAGGAAGGAGGAGATGGAAGGAAGGATGAAATGAAAGGAAGGATGAGAAGGGCGGTAGAGAAGGAAGGAATTGTGAGAAGGAAAGAAGAACAGGGGGAAAGATGGTAGACCTGCCATGTGTAAAAAAAACAGATTTCACAAGCAAAAATCTTTATTAAAAATTAGAAGAGCGAGAGAGCAGAAGTGAAAGATGGGTGTCATGGGTGTGGAGTAAAAGGATATAGGCGGAGGATGAGAAAGGAAAAGAGGATGAGAAGGAAGGAAGAATGTGAGAAATGAAGAAGAGAAAGGAGAAGAAAGAGGATTGTGGATAGCACAGGTCCCACAACCCTCCTTCTTCCCCTCTCCACCCTCTTTAATTTAACTTGTACCATTTTCTTCCACATGACAAGGGTCTACCTAAGATGTTCTCGAAAAACTACTCCAACGCATCCTCTATATAAAATGATCGCCGAAATCTCGTTTTAAATCTAATGAACTATTCCACACGTACCTCATCACTGAGTCGATAGACAGTGCTCTTCGAGCGTACGAACACCACTTTGAGTTATTTTGGGCTAACCTGTATATATCTCTATCTGAAGGAACCGCAAAATTGAATTCTATGTTCAATGAATTACAAAATATTTCGGACGAATTTGCCTCTACACTTAAGCAAAATGTAGAAGCAATACGTTAAAAAACAGATTTAATTACATTACAACAGTTGTCAAAAGATTTAGATAAGAAAGTTAAGTTAAAATGCCAACAATATATGTATACCAAATTTCCATCATCCTCCTTTAAGTAGTGTATACGTTGAGAGATCATTTTCTTTCTACAAAAACTTATTAACATCCAGAATTTGTTCATGGTTGGTCTTTTTCTCTGTGATAAATGAACAGCCTCTTCATTATCGATTTCATTTCGGGTTCTCTCTATGACAATAACTTAATTAATATTAATATAACATTTTCTCTGTAAAAGTTTAAGTTTAAGTTTGAACATCTTAACAAACTAACAAATGTGTTATTTACACGAACCTATAAAACCTTGGGTCATCATCATTATACAATGAAAATACAAATATTTATCAACATCATGCGTGGTACGATGTTTTTATCTTATTAAAACGATTTTGTGGAAGGTTGGGACCTATCTCAATTGATTTCTTGCACGTCAATCTCTCAATCCTAAAAATATTACCCCCGCTAATGCCCCCGTCGACAAATAAATAAATAAATTAACAAGATAAGCTCGTTTAATAGTAAAAGATTACGTATGTACATAACAAAGGTATTATTTAAGGGTGGTAGATAAAAGAAACAACAGCACTAATATGAAGTGCTTTATAATAGAAGCGAACAAACAACTACGGCAAACAGTACCTCGTTTTCCCGCAATGGATTGTTGAGGATATCAAACGTACACAGAACGCGATGACTTCTCACGCAACATTACGTCACGGTTGGCGTAACTCCACCAATGCGCATATTAAAAGTCGTACCGAAAGCAATCAACTTCCGCCTTATATTCTTTCCTACCCACGCACATTACGTATTCTCTCGCGAATAAATACTGAAAATTTCCGATACGTACCCACAATAGACGCAATTTAAAAACTAGGTCATCCGTGCGGTAGCTTCACAATGGAGACACTGCCATGTCTTGCGGCGACAACAAACATTGCGGATTCAACGACTGTACTTTCGAACAAGGGACGATCTTTACATTATACAACGTAGATCGGTTGAACACAGAGGAAGCGAAAATTAAATTGTATCTATGTGTCAACTGAGAAATTGTATTGCACATCGGGGCACATTGACTTTTGTAACTTCGTAGAGTGTTTGGTTTTCTGTATTTCTGAGTTTTTCCCAATGAAATGCATGTATTTCTTTGAAATTAAAATGATGAACTTTTAGCCCTCGGCACGTGCGTGTATTACAAAACAATGAATTAAAAACAATTCAAGATTTAGAATAATACAATAATTTTCGTTAATTAATTTAATTAATTCGTTAATGTACTGAAGGTAACATTCAACGATGCGGTTTTGTTTGTTCAACTTTTACTTGAATAATAGTAATATAGAAACTGACCTGAAACTAACGTAAATGCTTTCCTTAATAATTATACCCGATGTCATCCTATATATATTACGGGAAGTATAGTAGCAGGAAACAATTACACCCCGCATAAATCCTGCTATAAGATGAGACCACTTCGGGTAACGCTGCTTTTTCACACGGCCGCATTTTCTGCCGCCAGAAGAAAATAGCAATCAATCCATATTCAACAAATTTGGTTTTGCTAGAAATTTATGTTTGCATTGCGATCCCGTGGCATACACTTTTTCGCCTAAAAATGCAATGTTACCTAAAAATGATTTAAAATTTACCCTGGACCCTTTACATATGGCGCAACTGCAAAATGCATCCTGAATGATGTGACGTTTAAATACTGTTTGCATATGCAATGTATTCTGGAATTTACTCCCAGGTCTCGTAGCTCCATAATTTAACATTTCAATTTGGTATTGCCCACGTCTCTATGTAGAAAGATTTACATTTCAGTTTTCTGCTAGAAACTAATAAATTGTAAATTTATACTTTCAAGACATTTAACTGAATTTAACCTATATTTGTTAACACTTGGAGATAAATCTATTAGATAATACTTACAGCGCAGTTGTTCACTTAGATGTTGCAGAAAACATGCACAAAAACTCTTTAATTAGTAATAATACACATATTTTTTTTTATATTTAATATAAAGATTTGCAACGATAAATCAAGTTCATCCCACGATTTAGAAACTCAACCATAAGAAAAATTCAGGATCTCGCTCAATCCTACTGAACACCCAGTGCCTACCGGTAGACTGGTGTTTCCGTTATTACTAATATTTCTATTTAAGGTAATTTTCGAGAAGAATTCATTACAATTTGTGAGTCAAGAAAATGTAAAAACATACCAAAGCTCAATTCTGACTGAAGTAGTTATTTCTGTTTCACCTTAATGGGATACTTCACGTACAACACTGTCACGTTGTTATAATATGCGCTTATTACTCAATCAATACCACGAAGTGCTATTGATTGAGTAATAAACGCATATATTACATATTATATTATAATAGGAATTCGTTTATTTTTTTTTTAAGTTTAGAGGGGATAGCTGATATTCGTATATTTGTAACTAATTTTTCTGTAGCTAACGTAGTCCTGGTCATTACCAGGTGGACAAAATTCTGCGTTTCTTTAAAAATATTTCACTTCGAGGTTAGAGATATGTAAACGTCGCCTATTGCACAAAAGTTGAAATTTCTGAAACATGTGATATTATAGAGCAATTAGCGTTTGATATTTTCTAAATATATTTAAAAAAGGATCAACCTGTTTAGTGAAACGTATGTTACGATGTACCTGTAAGACATTTTAGTCCTATAGTATTCAGATTTTTGGGATATTGATTCTAGCAGTTGACATTTATTAAAACGAAGAAAATATATTGAAAAGTAAAAATGGCATGGTTGAACTTCTCGCTATGATGGATCTCTGCAGTTCCAGGTAGCTTGTAAAATTTTCAATAGGCATTGTTCACAATAAGATCTTCCTTGAAATTTCTGGAGCAGTTCGAAATGGGGAAAGCAATTGTTTTTCCTTAAACCCGAGTATCTCACGCGGATTAAAGTGGCGCTGTGCAGTGCAATTTCAACTCCAGGTCTCCTTGGGATTTCCTCCTTGCGTTTCAGTCAACAGATGGCTATTGCGTTTGGACTGCTGACTGGAACGTATCCTACACGCGAGATTAGGGCGAAGTATTTCCGGAAACAGCAGAAACCAAGAAAAGAATTCAAGCTCGAAATAATTTCTGGGTAATTGCAACACACAACTTGCATGCGCACTGGCTATTATCCCCGCGAGAACGAATTTATAGAAAATAATACAAAGGAGCTGCAAAAATAGAAATAGCATTGGAGCTAATTTTATGTTTTGCGGTGGCACTCAATATTAACTAAAGTAGCATGATCAAGTAGTTAAGATCACCCATCTGCAATTAAAAAAATATAACTAGTATAATGGTAGTCCTAAAAGACGGTAAGTAATCCGATTAGTCCCTAATATACCCAGAAGTACATGGAGGACATAAATGTTTATGTCTTAAAAACACATATTTATCGAGACAGCCACGTCCAGATTCCACAAATCTAGTAATTTACAAAACATTGTTTTGTCAATTTGTGTGGTTTGTGGTCCACACTTCTACCATTTCTAATTATTTTAGGTAAAAAAATTTCAAATAAAAGCTGCATGGTTTCATGATTTCATGCAACTTCAGATTTTAAACGGAACACCCTGCATATTATTACATTTTTGGATTACTTATGTAATTTATGGTCTATTTTATTAAACACACCTTTTGCCAAAATCGCACCGTTTAGAAATTATTGGCTATTCTTTTACAAAAAATGACATTAGCTTGACATAGTGGTGCGGTAATGCGAATCTTAGCTCTCTTGGAGAGTATTTCAGCAAAAAAAATGCAATAAAAGTTACAGTACTTAGTCCCTCCCATAACATAATGTTATTTTCATATATAGAGGTTGTCCCACTGCTTCTAGACGCTATGCAATTTGAGTTTTTTTAATGGAACAGACTGTATATTATTACATTTTTAGGTTCTATGGAATTCATGGTCTATTTTATTAAACGTACATTTAGCCAAAAGTCGCAACCTTTAAGAGGTATTGGACATTTAAAGATCAAATATCCCCCTGACTTTTTTGTAAAAAAATGATCAATACTTCCTAAATGGTGCGACTTTAGCTAAACGTATGGTTAATAAAATCGACCATCAATTCGACAAGGAATTAAACAAAGTGTTCTGTTTATAAAACTGAAGTTGCATAGCGCCTAGGAGCATATATGAAAATAGTTCTAGAAGAAAATAGAACTGATGCAATAAAAATTTTATTTGAAACATTTTTCCCTAAAATGATTAGATATAGGAGAAGTGTTAATCACAGATTGACAGACGAACGACGAGAAAGATAGAAAGATTAATGGATCAACTTCTAAAAACAGTATCACTACCTTAGAATAACCTAATTCGCCATGATCTATCAAAATCTCACCATCAAAATGTTGGACACAATGCGCCTAGTACTAGATCGTTTCATTGAGATAGATATAAGACTGGGACTCCAAATTGTATTGAGCTGTTTAGGAGTCGTCGTCGTAGTCACTTTTCTCTCATAAAGATGTGAAGGGAGACTATAAATCCAGGTGAACTTCCGTACTGACCAAAGTGGTGATTCTCATATATCCATACCTAGAAAAAAAGAAAGGGAAATATCAGTGGAGTTGTAATCGGTAAACATTATTTTAAAAAATACTATACAGGATCATTTAAGTTCATTACTTCACTTCTGATGCTGAGGATAACTGTACAATGTTTACATTTAACAGTTTTATCTCCAGTAGTCTAAATAGTGGGATGGTATAAGGGAGGTTCCAAATTATTGCTTCTATGTCAAAAGCTCTTCCCGTTCACCATACTCCCCCTTCTTTTCCAGTAGTCTGAATAGCGAGATGGTATAAGGGTGGTTCCAAGTTGTATATGTTACCCTTCTAGGTCAACGGAGTTTATATTAACTATAAAATTAATTAGTTGAATTAGAATTAATTTAGAATTTTTTATGTATTGGTTCTATACATTTTTGGCGTATTGGTTTTTATTAACTTTTTTAAAAGTTAATAAAAAGGTGTTTGTTGGAAAAAGGTATTTGTTGTGTATGTGTTTTGCATTTCGTACATCTTATTGCTTATGGTGGGATTTTGGTATACCTTGGGAAATTATACAGGTGTCCCGTTTCTTCTAAATGCTATGCAACTTCAGTTTATTGATAGAAACACCTGTATAGTTCGCCACATACACATACGCCTCGTGTGATGAAACGAGAGATTTTCCGTTAAAAGTAACTTGGACGGATGGAGAGATACCAGTGACGGGCATTTTTAATAGTTTAGTCATCACCTCTGGGCGTCAGAAAATCCATATGTAACAGTAAATAAATTTTGATAAGGTAGATTCGGTATAAACGTCTAGGTAAGATTCATAAATGGGAAAATTTCAGGACCATATAACTACGAGAAAAACCTTATAGCCGGAACCTACATCAATATTCTCCGTGAATATTTTAAATCTTTCATGGATGATATGCCAGTAACTAATTATAGGATAATAATTTTACAAAAATAAATATATCAATCGTATTCTACGTCAAAAAGTACCTTAAGGATATTTTGTCAAATGCCTAAAATTATAAGTAACAATGAAACCACAGCACATACAAAAAATTGGTAAAATTTGAATTTTCATGGATATCTCGATAACGGTTAGAGATATCGACATGCGATTTTCACGAATGAATTCAGTTCCAAAAAAGAACTTCAGACACCTATGTCAGATTTGCATTATCTAGCACCAGAACATGACTTCAACATACAAGAAGAATGGTCTTCACATTCCCAGATCGCTGAATATGAGGATTTAATTATTCAGGCATTCAAGAAGGATGATGTCGTTGTAATTATTGCAAAAAATTGAGTGGTGCGAAGATAGTGATTAAAGAAGATCTTACGTGAGTGAGAGCAGAAACTGCCAAACTTTTTTTTCTTGTGTTCCCAGAAATTAAATATTTTGAAAACTTAAATATTACTCTGAAATTTTTATTGATTTCATAATTAATATACATAACACATTTATCTTATCTGTCATACTTAAATGAATTATGGGTTACAAATCATTATAATTAGTTAGTACTCTTGGCATCTGTTACCCGGATTTTTCGGAGGGTATTCAGGAATAAAGGAAAGGTCTGAAACATATGAATTCTAGGTACTTGAAATACATTTTTCGTTTACCTGTAATTTCTGTAGAGATTGCAATTCTTTAGTGCACTCTTTTCGTAGTTTATTTTAAATGATGTTGGAGTTCCAACTTGAAAAATGCCCCACGGTTTTTAATTAATATTCTCTACGTGAATATTAGTAACTATTATGGTATGGTATTATAACATGGTATGGTATGGTATATATTTTAATATAAAGCACACGACAGGAGGTAGGTTTAGTCGCAATTTTACAAGTAAAATTTTACAAAACTTATCTTCAAGAGTTTGCCAAATTGCATAAATTCGAAAAGCAAGGCAGAAAAAGTATAATACCAAATAATAAGTTACTTTATTTAAAATGTTAAAATAATAAAGCTTAATAATACAATCTTCAAGTAACATATTCAAAAATTTTAACAAATGATGCGAATTTGATTTTCTTAAGTTGGTGATCACGAAATCAGAATAAAATAAGAGGTTAACTTCACTTCTTAAAATTAAGTGAACTTAATAGGGAGAGAAAGTCGTGTGAGTGATCCACACCAGTTGATTTCACAATAAATTCCATGTAGTCATTCAAGATTCACTTGCTATAAGTTCTTGATCTCCTCTCTCAACTAATATTGGTGGATTTTCAAAATGCTTTTGTTTTTTTTCAGAGGCAAAATTTTGATTTACTCTACTGTTCTGTTTAGGAGCAATACCTACTTATTCTTCCCATCTCATCTACTGCTTTTGTACGAAGGTCCATAGAGTAGTAATTGTGTCTTACAATCGTGGCTTGAGAAAATAACGCGAAAATAAGGTTATTGTAATGTACTACGAATCATGTTCCGCTTGAATATTTAAAGTTCGCCGCTTTTGAGGTATATCGAAATTCCTTTAAATTTTGATACCTCTAAAAGGCTGATTTTTTTTTAAATCATAATTACCCATTGGACCTAAAAAAGTAGCCACTATTCTAAAGCGCTAAGCTTCAATACTCTAACATACCAAATAAAGAAGTTCAATTTGTCTGCCAGAAATATTGCGATAGAGAAGTTTTTTTACAAAGGAGATACTTCATTGCTGTTCTAAAAACATTACTTTTGAAGTTCCACAAGTGCAAATTCGATGGCGTAGGTGATTGGGGATTTTCGGGAACAAAAGAAATAGCTTTCCGCTGAACTCCACACGGACAGAATTGGTAAGGGCCAAACTATTGCCGACGGATTACGAGGGCGACGGATTACGCAATGGAAATTTATAAAAGCAGGATCAAGCTGGGAGCACAGTTTTTTTTATACTTTTAAATGTGGCTACCGCTTTTGAAATTTTGCTCAATGTCCTGTAATTTTTTCTAGAATGTAAAGATGATATATTTCTATGAAATCAATATACAGGGTCGCTTTTATGTATGGAAACGGTCGATTATGTTCTAAACTAAGATAGCTGGAAAAAAGTGAAATACAAAATATTTAAGGTTTTTTAAAATGTATTGAAGTAAAAAACAATATTTTGTACAGGGTGCCAAAAAAGTATGGCAGCAAACAGTTACCTTTTCTTAAATAGAACACCCGGTATATTACTCGATATTTCAATTCCTCTCAAAATTTTATAAATAATTTGTATAAACACCATATACCTAAATTTTACCGTTTTCGAGATATCGAATTTTAAACAATATTTTTTAATAAATATATAAAACATTTAGGTTCATTTAATTACCGTTACCCTAAAAATAAATTTTTGAACTACCATGTAATGTAAAATCAAATTTAATTAAACTTTAATAGTTTATCAAGGTACCTTAGAAAGTTTCTAGCCTCACAACAATGCCGCGCATTCTTTTGTTGTGACATTGTAAATGTCAAAATTTATTTCGTGTGATTAATTTTTGCGAAAAATGGCACCTTTAAGC
>JAWQRJ010004012.1:0-11445 GCA_033557515.1 Diorygopyx duplodentatus
ACAACTGACAATTTACAGATCTCGTATCATTGGGTGGTACGAGCACAGGCCCTCTTATAGTACGTTTCAAGAAAAAAAATCAAATAAAAGTTACAGTCATTTCAGTCTATTGTGTAACACTATTTTAATATACACAGATGTCCTATTTCTTCTAGACATTATGCAAGTTTATTTGCATTTGTTTAATGGAGGGCAGTAATGCTTACATTAACTTACCCTAATTTTATTACGTTACAATTAGTAACCCATTGCAATTTTAAGAACAATTCATAAATCGATAGATTTTTAGCAGCGAAGGTTCCTTCATTATGAAATAATACTCACATATCACATGTCTTTCATAAATTTATAAGAAGAAAAGCTTCCTCAATATTTAAACTAGGGTAAGAGAAAGTCGTGTGATGATTCCCACCCACTCAGTTTATGTATAGGGAGGATGATTCCCATTTTCCAATCGGACGGTATCATTTCCTCGTGCTATGCTTTATTATATGTATACTTCCACTAGTAGGGTTTTTCCTGATTCCCCTAGATATTTGATCATCTCTATTTTTTGCACATAGAAGTTCTTGGTAGTACTCTTTCCATCGAGTCATGATCTCTCTCTCTCTCTCTTCCGTTTCTGTAGTTCCGTTCTTTTTCCTCACATGGTTCGGTTGCTCTTTTTTTTGCCTGTTCTCATCGTTTGTAACACTTAAATAAATAATAATTTAGCGTTGCCATTACTATTCTTTTCTATCGCTCTTCCAAGCTCTTCCCAGGATTTTTCTTTAGCTTCTCTAATTATTCTCTTAGTTAGGTGCCGTTGACTTCGGTATTCTTCGTAGTTTACTTCTGTTCTATGTTTCGGGTACTGCTGCCACTTCATCTTTTTGAACTTGATTTGTTCTTTTATGTTTGTTATCCTTCGGATTGGTAGTAGAGTTGCGTCAAGATGGCCAGCTCGATCTCCGGACCTAATTCCTCTTGATTTGTTCTTGTGGTGGTATCTTAAACAGTTAGTGTATGTTGATAATATAAGGGATGTTGATGATTTAAAAAATAAAATCGACCAAGCTTGCAGAAGCATCACACTTCAAATGTATTGAACTATAGAAGGTAATTGCAATTATTAAATGCAACTAAATCATAAACTGTGCTACTTAATTAAATAATCCAGAAGTTCATGTTTGCTGTCAATACCCTCTTAAACCTAATTTTTGAGTTAAGTGATTTTGATTGGAAGACCGTTGATTATATCTGAAAATAGAAAGAATCTTCACAAATTTCCAGTAATGAAGGTTTTGTGGGAGAATACGGAAAAACTGAATAACTTGGCAACGCTGCAACATAATTAATCTTATATCGCTGTAAATAATACTAAGGTAATATTATTACTCCTTAATAATAAGGGGAATCAGAATATGATAGAACAAACAAATGTCCTATTAAAAAAAGGAAAAAAAATATTTTTGGTACAGCACTTCCGACTCACCCTCTATTAATCTAGTCTGGTGCTTACTTAGAAGCACCAAAAAAGCAGCAAAAAAGCTTACTTAGTACCACATAGTTTACTCCTTCCCAACATAGTTACTGGCTGTGTAGCAAAATTTGGGACGCCCTATGGCGTGTTAGGTGTTCTAACACGGTGTTTTAAAATAATTCAGGTGTTTTAAATAATAATTAAGTTTTTTTAATATATCAAAAAAATCATTACATCTATAAAAAACTCAGCATGCCAGTGAATCTTACATCAAAAAATCTATAAGGACCAATTTTTACATAATCGAGGGTAAAATTTCAATTTTATACTGTATCTTAAAAACGAAGTAAGCTATGGAGAATCAGACTGTAAACAGATTGTTTACGGCATCTTACGTTTCACAGAAAAAGTAACATCATGACGTGAAAACCGCATCCTTCCATCTTTGCTAATAAACAAGATGCACCGTAAAAAGAACGAAAATGGGGCACCCTATGCACAAATTTTAATTTTTTTATCACAGGCATCCCAAAGGAGACAGTGGAGGGGAAGCTATATGATAACCTTGTTTTGTGTTAACTTTTTTAAAATTTGGTATAAACATTTCAAAAGTTCAGGCTTTTTTTACTACAAAATAGGAGAACCATCTCGTAACACATAACCGATAACCGCCAACACCAATCATTCTTCATTTATTACATTATTTAATAAACAGTTCCTTCACGAAAGTGATGCTTTGAAGTATTTGATATATCAACAACTAATATCTCAGAATTCAATCCCAAAATTATGTAGTATACTAAGATACGCCTTTTAAGAAATTTAGTAAAAATTAAAAACCAACCTACTTTGGTGGGTTGGTTTTTAAAAACAGTACATTCATCAAGTTGTGTTCAGTTTTTAAATTTTGAACTTTTAGCCTGTTTGCGAAGGAGCTTCTAGTATAGGAAGTAAGTAGTTTAAAAGTAGTAATAATTGATGGTTCGTTACCTAATTTTGAAATTTCCCCAAGAGAAAATTAGGAAAGAGACAATCATTATAAATAGAAACCCCACTGCTTACCCAGAAACGTAATCTAGTGCGGTGTGTGATAACAGTCACATTCGTAGCCAAAAAATATTTCTAATTGATTACTAAAACAGAAGAACAGTTCCTCCGTCTGCTGCAATATGTCCACATACTGAACAGTAGTCCAAATAAGGTGTTGATTGGACAAGAACGAATAGCTGCTACCGATGGCGTTCAAATCAGGACAAGTTCGCGGCGACTGGTCCAGGAAGGGAGGATTTAGGGAGACGAGTGAAGCTTTACTTACGTGTTAAGCTCGAGATCCAGGCGAAACTTGTGGTTGAAGGCCTTAATGAGAAGCGAGGTGCGGTGGAAGTGTTTGCCCGTCTGAAACAATAATACAGTTGCATTACAACGAGATTACGAGGGACAGCGTTAGTGCCGCCGCCACGCCTCTGTTCCGGGGGCGAGGGGCGCCGCGACGGCGGCAGGGGGTTAAGTTGCGTCCCGATAGTTTGTATGTCGAAATTACGCGGCTAACTTAACTCGGGAAGTTTGTCGAGCAACGTTTCAGGTGTGACGTATTTCTTGGAAAACGTACCTATACCGAAATCATTTAAATATATCGGCAAGAAAAATGTGATGATTATATTCAATATTGATCTAAAAGTGTTTTATTTTCCAGAGAGAAATTTCAGTTGTTGAATATCGTTAATTTTAAATTTTTCGTTAATTTAATACAGGTGGCGCTATCGTGCGGTCAACGGTCAAACTATCGCCGTATCCGCGCAAACCGATGGATACCGTCTATACACTCTATACCGATAGATGCCGTACCGGCCGATAGGTACCGTCAGGGTGCTGTATAGGTGCTGTATAGGTAGGTACGTCAGGGTGCTGTAAAATTTCTCACAATTTTATTTATTTGTGAAGCTATGTGAGTTATTTGTCAATTTTACAATCAACACAAATTTTGATCAATAAGATTACAGATTGGTTCGCAATTAATAAATTGTATGTGAAAACCACCAAAACTGAGTTTATTAATTTTAGGCCAGCCAAACATAAAACGTGGGGAAGTCTGCTGCTTCGAGTGATTGGAAAATCAATTAAATAATGTTTCAATATTTAAAGTTTCCAGGAATTTACTTAGAAAACAGTCTAAAATGGGAAAGACAAGTGCCTGGTATAGTAAATAAAAAATTCTCTTATCTTGCTATTATGCTTGTTTTAGGCTCAAACTTTCATATGGTGTTATTTTATGGGTGGTTGGAGTTTCTTGATTAGAGTTTTTGTATATCAAAAATGATTATTTGAAATATTGTAGGTATCTCATATTGTAGGTATCGTACTACATCATGCAGAGCTTCAACTCATTAGGCATTTTAACAATGTCTACATTATATACAGGATGTCTACCGTAGAACGTCTATTAGAAATACATGGGGAACGGATAAAGCTATAGTGTGATTTTAATATGATAAGGTTAATAAAAGATAAAAATATTTGCAATAAGCTGACGGTTCCGGTTATACCGGAAGTTGACAACGGCTTTGTTAATTTAAATTCAATTTTCAACAACTTTCGTAACACGTTTCCCAGGCCTAAACTTAATCGTTTTCGAGACATCGAATTCTTTCGCAAAAATTATGCAACAGCAGCAACATTTCAAAAAGCAACTCTTCATAATTAGACTTATATAATTAGAAGTTTTCAGAAATACACCCGGCGAAATGCATTCTTACGTACATTCTTTGCAAAATTGAATTTTGAAATAAGAAAACTTCAAATGACAAAAAGTGATTTTTTTTTAAATGACACCTACCAATTATTTTTATCTCATGCAGAATTAAAATCCTCGTTAAACGGCATTAGGTTTCCTTATACCTTTTCCGATTATTTAAGGCTTTTCGAGCTCTTTCTGCAAAGCGATCCTTTGACAATACGTTCATTTATTGTAAGTTGGGTTGCCTACCAATTAGTTATCAATTTTTACGTTTGTGTAACTTAGGTTGGTTTATTTTATATTTAGGGTGAAAAATTAATGCAGGTATCATTTGGATATAGAGTTATCAAGATATTTCACATGTTTAGTTCTTGACACCGAATTTGCCGCCGCTTAGTAGCAAAATTCAGAAGGCTACAATCCAATTTTATAGGCCATGGGAAAGCAACTGCAGCACTACGAAGAGCTAAATCAGTCACGAATGACGAAACCACTGTCACTATGATTTTAGCTTACTATCATGCTAATCCAAGCTCCTCACTTCGCAACGCCGTAACTGATTTGGACATATCTCGTTGCTCAATGCAGAAGATTTTAAGGAAAAATGGATTTGATCCTTATAAAGTTTCACCAACTGCAGCGATGCATCCACAAGACGCAGAGCAAAGACGAGAATTCCGAGGGATAGTTCTAATCCCCCTACAAGAGGAACCAAGATTTTGGGAAAACACTCTTGGGCGGTCACTTTTGGGCAGACCAAAATCATCATGTGACGCGCGATCGGAACTTTCAAAATAAATTTAGTTTCAACGTATTTTGCTTGTTGTGCAACAACCAATTTCGGTATTTTATTTACGACGACATTTTAAATGGGGAAAGATATTTGGAAATCCTAAGAACCGTGGTAGCAGACTTTTTAGGGACACTAACATTAAATGAACTATAATCGTGTTGGTACCTATTAAATAGAGCCCCCACGAACTGCACTGCTCTGTGACTCATGATATCTCACTTTGAAGACAGATGGTTTCGAAGATTGGGTCCATCGAAGTGGCCTGCAAGATCGCCAGACCTCACTCCGATTGATTTTTATCTATGGAATCACATCAAAAGCAATGTGTTTTCTACCCCGGTGGACTCCCGAGAAGAATTGGAAAATCGAGCTCGAGGAGCTTTTGATGCATTAGATCCGATTCAAATTCGAAATGCAACTGTCAATGGAGTCCAATGAACAATTCAGATTTGTGTACAAAGAAATACAGCACGATTTGAACATTTTCTTTAGTAATTTATGTCTTAGATTACCATAAATATAAGCTGAAACCATAACTACATTATTTTGTCAAGAACTAAAAACGTGAAATATCTTGATAACTCGATTTCCAAATGATACATGCATTAATTTTTCACGCTAAATATGAAATCAACCAACCTATGTTACATAAACGTCAAGATTGATAACTAATTGGTAGGCAACTCAATTTACAACAATTGAATGTATTGTCGTAAGGATCGCTTTTGCAACAAGAGCTCGCAAAACTTTAAATAATAATCGGAAAGGGTGCATTTTAGGTACAGTGAAACCCAATATCGTCAAATGTAGAATTAAATCCTCTTACAGAGGATTTAATGCTACATTTGATAAGATCAAAATATGATGCAATTAAAAAAAAATAGTCACCTAAACTTTTCTTACTTCAAATTTTAATTTTGTAAAGAATGTACGTAAGAACGTCCCGCTGAAATATCTCAACGGCTCAATGTCTCAACTAATGGTTAATGAAGTATGAACATTATCGCATAAGTCTAATAACGAAAATTCGGTTTTTCGAAATGTTACTGCGGTTGGAAAATTTTTGCGAAAAAGTTCAATAAGTTGTTGAAAATTGAATGTAGATTAAGAAACAAAATTAAAATTGGACTCATTCCCTTTAAATTAATAAAGTTGTTGTCAACTTCCGGAATAACCGGAACTGCCAGCTTATTGAAAATATTTTTTTGTTTTAGTTCTCTTCCTACCATATTCAAATCCCAATTTTCAGACTTCTAGCTTTATCCGTTATCTCGATATATTTCTAATGGACGGTCTCCGCAAAGTTTTGTAAGAACTCTCACGGCTTGCTGAGATATTGATCTAAAATTAACTTTTGACAATTTTGGAGCGCAATGGCTCCTTTAGGAAGCATTTTAGGATACACCTTCATTTGAATTTTTCAGCTTAAAATTGGCCATATAGTCACCCTCTGAAGTTCAGTAATGTATTTAAGAGACACACACTGTATATTGTATGTATAAGTAATAACCGGTTCCAACAATTAGAAGTGTTATGGAAAAATTATGTTCACTTGTCTCAACGGATTCAAATACAAATTACTGAACAAACGATTAGGTACAATGACATCGACACGATTAAAAGACATGAGATGGAATAACATCTGTATAAAGAGAAAGTTGCTCGAAGAAGGAAGACCTGTAATATATTGGTTGAGGCATGAAAATAGGAAAGCAGAATTACAAGACTGATCTCTACAAAATTGGTTGTGGTAACGGACAATGCACGTTTCCATTCGATAATGTTGAATCGAAAACCAACAATAGCAACCAAATAAGCAGGATAATTATGTATATGGAAAAACAGTCTAGCAATTCCTAAATGGAGCACCACTAACGTTAAATTGCTCAAAATTGTATTAGCCGGTTGAAGACTGTACACAAACTTTTCCAAAACTTAAATGGTATTTACGACAAGCTGTAAATTGTCGTAAATAGTTGTAAGTTTTATTAATAATAATAAAATGATTGATTGTCATTTGTTTAAAACCATTTTTGTGTCCGGTTTAGTCAATAAAAGTAAAAAATTCCTGTTGCCCTAAAGTCGGTACTGTTTCAAATAGTCGAGGGGTATCATAAATCTATAAACCAATAAGGACAATTAGTGGTTGCCGGGTCATAAATACCATTTAAGTATATAGTCCATTTCAAGGTATAAGAAAACGGCAGGTACTTACGGCATTACACTGTATGCAGTTAAGACAATAAAGCCATAAATAAAAGGTCAAAGTTTTCTGGGCGGTGAGAATGCCGAATATTTAGGAAAAATGAAATGTATAGTTCTTTTCAACCCTTTATTTATTACTATACCACTTTTTACACATCTGCTCCTTTGGGCTCAAATTTAGAAATTTTCAGATAAAACGCATGTTAATGCTTACGTAAATATGCTGGTTTCAATTAAAAACAAATTTTGTCGAAATTTCGAAACAAATATTCCAATCAAATGTATTTACGATTTACTTTCACAATCGCAGTGCTGTCGATTGCTTTGGGTTGCTATGGCCCGTATTCATAAACGGATCTTAAACTCAGCCACAAAACGAGCCCAAGCATAGAAATTTAGGGAATTTTAGAAAAAAAAATTATTATTGAAAATAATTATAATCAACGAAATAAGCAACATATTTGTGTGTCACGAAATAAACAACATATATCTGTAAAATACAACTCTACAACGAATATATCAATTAGGGTTGTATGTGATGTGTTACAGTAGACTTTGCATATTTGGGAAAGTAAAGTTCAGAACGTTCAAATAGAATAAAAACGTTAAATTGTTAATCAAATAATATAAATAAACATTGATTCACATAATAAGAAAAAACACCGCAAATCATATGATACACGTTGAATAAAACGCTGAACTTTATCCTGCTAAGCTATGCGATATACTGAATAAACATTGAATTGTTCCTTATGAACAGTCAAAATTCAGTACTGTTTTTTTTTGTCAACATTCTTCAGGATTTTGTATCTACCTACCAAATTGTATCAAGGAAACGGTCAAAATTTAGTACCGCCCTTTTTAAATTGCAACATTTGTTCCAATTAAACGATTATCTCAATTAAATACAGTTCCACTTGAACATATTCTTCTATTCTGTATTTAGGTGAAGTAATAATATCTGGCTGTATCGCTGGAGTCGATGGTACCTGAGTGTACAACCATTGTGTGCATTCAGCTTGCATGAAATATTGTAAAAAGTTCTACTAAATTTTAACTCTTCCCACGGTTTGATCCAATGTCGAACAACAATCTTATAATTCCTCATTTGGACTTGACACTACAAATAAGTTGTGATAGAATATGTACATTTTAACTATAATTGAATGCTACATACAAAATGTAGTTTTCAAAAATTATTAGTGTCAAAAATGATTATTCCAAATTATTAGTGTCAAATAACCTTTTCTGTTAAGGAAGTTTTTTATTTTGTCGCCACCCAGATTTGCTAATTTAATAATTAAATATATACCTCAACTCTTCTAAGCACACGTTCTCGAATTCCGTTGCCAACTAGATTATTATGATGTAAAAAAAACTTGAAAGTCTTTTTCAAAACCTTGAAAGTACTACGTTTTGTACACATTAAAATGTTATATTGTGAATACGAACAGCTGTTGCTCAAGTAAAGGTCAAGCCGGCTATGACCCTACCTTTGAGTCGCCTCAGCATTTCCCTGCGCGGAGCATCGATCTATACTTGAGCTTGGTTTATAAAATGCTAACGAGTCGCAGATCATACTTGAGCACGGGCAACGCCTTGAGAACGGTTTATGAATACGGGCCCACGATTCGTGAAATGGCAACTGTGGTGGGTTGTTGGTCCAAGTGGTCTCAAAAAATGATTATTGGGGCGACGTGGTGAATGTGAAAAAACTAGGACTGTCAATGTTCTATCACTTTAATATACATAAAATATCTAAACCCCTTCTGCCCTGACGTAATGCCAATGACGCTAGTTTGGTTGCATACAGTCTGATTTAGCCACGTGGCTATCAATCATTAATGAAAACCCTGTATGTACTTAGAAAATACTTTTGGAGTCGCAGCACACTAAATCAGTTTACTTAGGACGATTGCACCTTTGAATGAAATATTTTATGCCTTCATTGCAACTAACTAAAGCTGACAAATTTAATATCCTCGAAAATATAATTCTCTCAACTTCCATGTGTGGCGTTCGTACCTATGTTTTCTACAACTGCACAATCCGCCCTGATGACGCTGCATTCGCCGAAAGAACATAGCCTACAAAGTTTTATTAAGAACTGGGGCGGCAAGTATCCTGCTACGTGAACGATTTGGCGGTGCAGAGCGCCAGTCGCGCAAATTTAATTTCAATTAAGGATTTACCGGCGCAGTGCAGCGCCAGCGTGTTGTCGTCGCGAAGTTTTTAATTGCGGCGCCCGCCGCGCCGCCAGCAATTGGTCGCGCTACGGCGCCGCCAGTTAAATTATCCATAAGGGGACTTTAATTTCGATTGTTGTATAACGAATGGTGGAACAGCGGGCGACGCCGAAATTTATGTAGGGTTTATGCTGGGCGACGTTAGCGTCCTCTACCGCGACCGGGATTAAATGCATTAACTTTGCTCTTGTCGCGAAATGGGTTACCTGGCACTGGCTACTACATTAAAATCGCGGTGGGTAGAGACGAAGAATCAACGAAATTACGTGAGCTTTGTGTTTTGCTAAATTGCGAAAGTTACGGCGAATTACGCATTAACTCTTTCGGGGATATTATCAGGGAGTAAAATGAATTAAAACATACGGTTTTGATTTAATTTGCTAAGCCAATAAACTTCAAGACGAGAGAAACGTTTCTATTCCGAGAAATAATTATCGGGCATGTTGCAGAAGTTGGCATATTTGACGTTAGAGGTCGAAAATTACTGATTATACAACAATTGTACAAATAATGAACAAGCAATTATGATAGTCAATGGAGGAATTAGTCATTTACTTCCATGGAGAGCCAGTATTTTTAATTATAATTGTACAGCTCCGCAAAAAATTAATAAACTTATCTACTACAGGGGCACGTAAGTAAGGCTAATTATAATGTAATTGAAAATTTGATTCTGGAGGGAACTAATAATCATATTCAACTATTCGTATGTAATCTATTGCATTTATAGCCAATTCAATAGTTTAGATTTAGAGCAACTAATAATGATTAATAACGCTAGGCAACAAATCTTTTGTAAGGGAGCGTGAGCGGTGTAGGTGGGGTCGGGTAAATTGGTGGGATTTACATAATTTTATACATATACATAATTTTTAAAACATTCGCTATACTACTTATTCTATTAGTTGTATCACAGTTGTCATACTTTATGAAGTTAACATAAGTATTCTCCCCGCCCATTTTGTGCCCCTTTTAGTTATGCAATTTTTCAGATAAAGAACAAAATCTTATGTGTAGCAAGTGTCTACGACTGCTTAAAGCAATGGTATATTGCTAACATTATTTTAGAACATAGATCTGTTACAAGAAAAATTCCACATTAAAGTTGATCATTTTTAAATGCAATATAATGGAAGAGATACCTCAGTTCCACATAAATAAACCAGGGCAAAAATGATTCTAATAGAATAGAATTCTAAATTCTAACAAAAAATATAAGGGGGCAATATATGTATATTAACTTCATAAAATATGATAATTGCGATAAAACTAGTAGATGAATAAGTAATTTAGTAAACGATCTAAAAATTGTGGATATGTGTATGAATTGTACGTTATATACAATAGAACATAGCAACTTGCTGTGTTCTTAACACTCCTATTTTCCGTCTATTGTCAGGGTCAACAAATTAGGCCCAACAATAATTAATTGCGTTTTCGTTAAGATTATAAAATTGCAGTCTGAAATGATAGCTTTTCTATTTTCAGAAATTCAATCAGCTGTTTACAAAATGCAATTTATACTATCAAATTAAACATTAACTAAAGCTAGAGCTTTTTAGAGACATGGGATAGCCTTCCTCCTATACAGTGCGGACGTAAATGCCGTAAATGTTCTTACTAAGGGAATTCCAAAGCAACAGTAACAAATTGTAACCATCCGCAAATTGTCATAAATATTACCTGTGTCTACATGAATTCAATTGCGCCAAAAAGACCAACGTGCTGTTTTTTTGGCGAAAGAAAAATTCTTTGTCGGTCGCCTTCTCGAAAACTCCTCCTCATTTCTTCCTCCTTTTCGCCTAGTCCAAGGGAAGTGGTTTATGTATTGCTAAGGCAAGCTACAGAGTCTCATTCATGCGGAGCGGGTGTTTAATGCAAAGATTTTTTATATACTCTCTAGATAAACTCTAACGCCGGCCGCCAATGACGAGCGGTGTTTTGAAACTTAAAAGAGAGAGGGGATATACACACATGACCTGTGAGGAAGAAGAATAGATACTCC
>JAWQRJ010004013.1:0-11445 GCA_033557515.1 Diorygopyx duplodentatus
ACAACATCGTTCATAATTTGGTTTAAATTTGTTTCAAACATTTCATTTGTAGTGGATGGTGATTCATCCGGCAATGTAGTAATCATCTAATTTATTTTATTATTACTAATATAGCTTTGTGTGGTTTGCCATTCTTATCTGGATTTTATTCTAAAGATTTAATATTGGAAGTTTTATCTATAAATTATTTCAATATTTATTTCCTTAATTTCTACTGGTTCAACAGTTATACATTTCGTTTAATTTATGTTATTATTGAAGATTTGAATAATTTTTCTATTAATATTTATATACTAATATTTTAAGTTCTGATGGTAAAATTATATTAAAGTATATAAGAGGATTAATTATATTTGTTATTTTTGGTGGCAGAATATTAATGTGATTATTATTTCCAGTACCTTATTTTATTTGTTTACCTATAATTAAAAAGTTTATAGCTGTATTAGTAACATTAGTTGGAGGATTAATAAGGTGTGAATTATCTAAGCTTCCTTTATCTTATTCTTTAAATTCATTAAAAATTATTTATTTTTTCAAATTTTACACAATAATAATTTAAAGATTTTTGCATTATTATTAGTTTAATGACTTATTTTTATATTATACTTAAATAGCTTAAGATGAAGAGCATAATATTGAAGATATTAAAGCAATAAAAAATATTTTTAAGTATTCATTTATAAGAAGATAAAAATTCTATTTTTGCAATGAAAATATAATATTTTATATTAAATTATATATATTTCAGTGCTAAAGAATTAAGTTTATTCTTAAATTTTATATCTTTTTAATTGAGAATAGATTCTAGTATGATCATTAACAATGATATGCCTCTTTTTGTCTTCAATTAAGATAAATATAAGTAAGAATGTATTTTACATCAAATTTTTAGGTCGAAACTAAATACAATAAATTGTACATCGTTTTTTTAAATACAATAAATTTGTTTCTTATTTATCAAGGTAAATTGAATTAATCAATATTTTTGAAATGCAAATTAAATGTTATGTTTAAACCCTTTTTTATATTAATTTGTTCAATTTAATGGTGGAACACAGGCAACCCGGAACTTTGAGATAAGAATGTTCCATTTATTTAGCGGTGCAATCGTTGGTTTTGGGAGTGAAAGCTATTTTTTAATACATATTCTCTTGAATGACGTCAACTTAAGTGATTTTTTGCAATTATCTTACAAACGAAACATTGCAACATTTTAAACATTTTAAAAATATATCTACTAAAATTGCTGGAAACAAAATTCCAAACATTGCCATCGTTATCACAGTTCCCTGTTTTCTCACAAACAAATAACCGCATCGATATACGTATTCTACGATTATGTACACAGGTATATAAATCACTTTTTCTTTACTCTTTAAGCCTTCAGTTATAACTTGGAGTAAAATTTACTATACCTTTATATTTGATTATTGCGGAGTATAAGTACGTTTTGTTATAAACCATTGTAAGTGTCCTTTAAAATGGCAAAAGTTAACATAGTCAATGTTATAAAAATGTTAATAAGAACCTTTCAAGTATCTAGTATTGGTAATTCACCTGTAATACCCCAAGAATGAATTGAATTACATAAATTGACGCTCTAAAAGATATTTATTATTTGAAGAGCACAAGAAGAAGCTAGATTTGCCTTCGAACAAGAATTTGAATATTAGACTTTGAACAACTCGCTGAACCTCATGAATCGCAATTTGTTGAACCAGAAATAGAGGGTGAAGAAGATATAAGTTTTATAAATGAAGATAATACCTGTAACGAAGGCGGAAGTCTTGTAGACATGGATTACAAGGTTAAAGCTGTAGAATATTCGAATAGCGGAAAAAACAAAAAGTTCTGTAGAAAGTGTACAACTGTACAACAATTTGAAAATCCAGTTAGGTTTTGTTTTTACACAGACCAAGATTCTGTAGCGTTATGTAATATTTGTAATAAGCCTGATCTCTTGCGATGTTCATGGTATAAGAAACATGTTTTCAACATTTCTATGTTGACTGTGATTATTGTAATAATTATCTTCCAGAACCCATAGATGACAGCGGGTGTGTTTTCCAATGTGTCACATGTCAGTAATGCACGTTTCTAATGGGATAAGTTTTCATTACTTTTTTTCGGTTTGTGAAAAATCTTCTTGTAGCACTTTCTCACTTGATCTTTTGGATCTTACAGCAATTTGAGAAGGAAAAGAGATATGAACAGTAACATGATTCAAATAGAAGTACTTGGATTCTGTATGTGCGTTGCTTGACGAAACTTACTCGATATGGACGTTTCGCGAACCTGTTAGTTTTTGATAAATATCCAACTTGATCATTTTGAATGTGCTGGTCAAATTATGTGAGCTTTAAAAAGATAGGGTCAAATAAGGATCTTAAAGGACTGACTTGCAAATTAAATGCTACTTTGAAATGCCCAGAATAAACGGTGCCCAAGGTATATTTAAAAAGAACTTGATCCAATTATATTTCTTAACGAAAATGTACCGCCCATTTAGGGTGCGTCTATAAAAGATCTGCCGTCAAGGCAAATCATCAATTGAAGATTTCCTTAGAAGGAAAAGATACACTATAAAATAGCAAGTTGTATAAATGCTTCTGTTATATGATGTTTCGTAGAAGTAATTAGTGCCTCAGTAATTACAGATTGCAATTAATGTAATTGAACTTTGTGGTATTGTTCTAAAACAAGAATGGGATATCTTCCACCGTTTGAAGTAAAATCTTTGTACTTTGCCATTTATTTTTCGTCTATAAAGGAAAACTAAATTATTTTGTTGTAATTATTTTTTACTTACGATTTATCAATCTGCAACCATAATATGCCGCTGTTACAATTTAACTACTCAGATTCCAATCTAAGTTCCACGTAAGCAAATAATTAAAGGCATAAAATTAATGCGCCGGTGCCTTTACTGGGAAATAAGCACTATAAAGATCTTTACTCTGATACTACTGCACTATGTGATGAATAATACGGGGCAACGTACTGCTTAAATAAGTAAGTGTGAAAAAAGAAACAAGATAAATCGTTCTCACAGGTTGGAAACAGTATGGGACCTTTCATTATTTGATTCATCAATCAACTTTCCACAATTTGTTGGTGTATATTATTCGTCATGTATGATTAGGTGTACACCTATCGCTAGCGATAACACTCATCCGGGTGGGCTAATAATAAATAAAAAAATGCAAAGTTTATGGAAAATAATAATGATAATAACGGTTTGACTTCATTCGTATATTAGTATGCACTCATAAATATAATGTACGCTTTTTATAACATGACTTCTGTGACACGCCACATTATTATTATTATTATTTTAGATACTGCCCCAAATGCATTCCTAATGGTTTCTTAACGATGCGTAAAGTCAGCCCTTTACCCGGTCGATACTCATTTGAAACAAAAGATTCCGTCTCTGTGCGCGAAATACCGCACTTTCGTTTTTAGTGTTTATTGACTCGGCGATATTAAAAGCTCCGTAAAAAGGAGCTTTAATGGCCACTTTTGCCCTTTATTTTGTTAGGCCCTTGCTAATTACTACTCGGGCCGTTACGTTTTATTTGAGTTCAGCCAACCAATCTCCTTTTTAGCCCTTTTGAGGTCGTTCATCGTAATAACCTAAATATCTTTAGCACCACATCATGTTCATGAAATTCATGAAAGTGATTGATAGATAAATTATTAAGAATGTTGATGATTTTTGATGTATCCTGAATGAATGGACTTGTAATTATATAAGTGAAGCAAAGAAACTATAAGTAGCGCAGATGCGCAAAGAAAATGGATTCGTGGATATGAACCTAGTAAGGGTTCAAAGTATGAAAACTCACCTTCAAAAGCAGAAAGTCTTATCTTATTTAGTTTTCGATATACTTCTAATTTCAGGAAGCACCACAGACGACTACACCATATGATTTAGACTATACATAGTATATAAGGAACCTATTTACAAAATCGAAGTTATATAGCGTATTGACTAAATAGTATTGTACACTGTAAAATAGTTTTGATAGATATGTTACAAAATGTCTACCAAATGCAGAATTTATATTATGTTTGTGTTCTTCCATTCGTATGTCAAGTTTTCTTCCAGTTTCTCCTATGTAAACTGTACCGCATGTGTTGCATTCGAGTTGATAAACTCCATTCTTCTCCAAAGTGTTTATTTTATCTTTGGTTTTTTTATAATTTTATTAGCTGTGGTGTTAATTGCTTCGTCGTTTGGACATTTCGTTTAGTTTTTGGAATCGCGCATTTACAGACTTTATAGTCGAGAAATACAAAACAAGGCAAAAGGGGATTCTAATGATGATACAAGTTGGCAGAAGTAACCTTCCGTATGTTGGGTAGAGACAAAATAAGTACTTCAACTGAGGTATACAAAATTACAAATATCTTTAGTATATCACGCGTGGACGATTCATAATCTGCAGCGATAACACCGTTTAATTAAAACCGCATTCCACTTCAAAATACGGTCTCATCCATCCTGCCGAGGCATGAGCGGAATAGAGTCCACTGTCACCAGTCGGCGGACGACGATAGCGTCCAGTTTACTACAGCGAAACCGGACAATGGCACCAGGCTCGCCGGTCGTTCGTCGCACCGATAAGGAAAATTTTAATTAAAATCGCGTCGCGACCGTTTTCGCTAATTGCGAATTATAATAAAACAGTTATAGGCAATAACGATAACCGCGCTTAATGGGAATAACTGTGATCTCTTGCTTAGCACTTGCAGCTCGGTGGCCGCTGCAGCCGGCGGTCCGCTGACAAACGCGCTTCCGAGCTATCTGTGCATATTTCAGAAACAATTCTCTCCCCGCAAATTGGTATGTATGACGTCAGGACGATGACCCGTGCCGGTATGGCGTAAGGTCACCGCACAGGTTTCCATTTTACTACTACCACCCGATAGCTTCTGCTGCCACTTACAGATGACACTAAATGGTCGGCGGAATATCCAGTTACTTTGCTGTTTAGCAGTGATTGTGTTGGTTGTGGAGAATTTCCAGGAATGGTTGGTGTGGCGTACCAACCATTCCTGGAAATTCTCCACAGCTGGAGACAGAAAATGATACATCGAATTACTCAAAAAGAGGATTACTTTGAAACTAGTACAGCGAGGATTTACTTTGACAAAAAGTTCCAACGATCCTACCGTTTGGCAAATTATTTTCCAAACATTTTTCTCGTATATCAAAGAATCCATATCTACTGTACAATTAATATATGATTGATTACAGCAAGAATTTTTGGCAATGGAGACCAATTCCTCAAGCTTTCACTTTTTACTATCCTTAGTAAATCAGATTTTGCAGAAGGTGGCCAATTTTGGATAATTCGAAGGATTTGGATGATGGATGTGCTACACATCAATATATTCATTTTGAGGAAGCAGGATCATGATGAAGAAACAGAAGGAAGCAAATCTGCAGGAATGCCATGATTGTAGAAAATACTCTATAGTCTCAGACAAATCTATGGTCAGCATGATCAGAGATTTCATAACTCTTTGGTTCAAAACCAAAGCCAAACCGGTTTTGCATATTTTTTTCTTGGTCTCTGGAGTAATGAGAGAAGAAATTGATGTGATCTGACAAAGTTGGTTTGGTTTTAATAGACATGGAATGGTTAATGTTTCTGATCACCGCGGAATTCGGAAAAGTGGTTAAGGAATCATTTTGCCATGGAACCAAGGATGAAATCAGATATTGCAGAAGATGAAAAATTTTGGAGTGTTCATGGTGTCAGCAGCAGTTGCGCATGACCCTCATGTGAAGGTTATGATCAACTGCTGCTCGAATTTGAGTTCTCATATAATTCTCGCGTACTGGAAAACCAGATGTCAAAAAGGAACAAGTTCTAACCTAAAAATTAACCTGTTGGCCAAGCAGCACACATCCAGCAACGTTACACATACAAATTATTAAAATCCAGAAAGGAAAATTATAAACCAATTATTGTCAAAATTGGACGGAATCTGTGGATCAGACTAGCTTGTCCAGTTCATTGGTCGTCTCCATCGCCTGATTTAACATGTTTTTTTGTCAAAAAAAGGAAAAGTATATTCAAAATGTACCCACTTCACAAGATTCCAGTTTCGTGTCCATCAATCTTTCATAAAAAGAATGAAATAGTGTATTTAAGTTGAAGAACATCATTTTGAACATTTACTTAAGTAATTTAATACACCTTGAGCATTTGTTATTCTCATAAAAAGATTTTTGAGATAACATTTTCTTATGCAAATTTTTACTAAATTCAAAATGAGTAATGTAATTTTCTTTTCCCATTTAATTATTTATTTTCGAGTTATTCAAGATTAATAGTAATAATATGCAATGTTGTACACTTCCGATTATTTTATTAAAATCTTGTCCTTTGTTGTTCGACATGTTTCGTGCAATGCACATCTTCAGGGACCGTTGTCAGATTGCGAACTTGTTCCTTAAAGTTGCTTTTATGAATTCTGGTTCGGTAATCTTTTCATTTGTCATGTTATTTACAGAGATTGCGTAAATTATGTGTTATTGATAGGTGGTTTCAGGTTATGTTTTTAGTGTTGCCTGATATTTGTAATATTTGCGTCTGTATTGTCTCATATATGTCAATAGCTGGTGGATTTGCTTCTTCTGTGTAGATTCCTCTGTTTATTAGTGTTATTGTTTGTGGTGTTGATTGATGATTAGCTATTTTGTTTCTTTGTTATTTGTTGATCTATTCGACTGTTTGATTACTGCATGTCTGTTTATCGTGTTCTTTGTTTATTGGTTATACAGCCATTTTGTACAATCACTAGAGGAGAATGAATATATTGGTTACAGCACATGGAAGATAAGTGGTTATCCAGGGGGGAAGTTTTATCTTGCGTGCTTCAATTAAAAAACGAGATCTTTTGAAGAAGATAATAATGATTTTGTTGGATGACAAGGTGTGCTAAGGCTAGCTTACTTAATAGTTATTTTTGTTATTTTTAATAACATAAATGTATGCAAGGACCAAAAGAAAATATTTTAAACTCAACCGATAAATAGTTGGGGTTTTAAAAAAAATTACTTTATGGAGGAATAAAGCACAAGAGGTTAGTTTAGAAAAGTTTGAGTCAATTCCAAAAGACTTAAAAATAATTGGTGATCATTCGACAATACTAGAGTAAAGAATTGTTCATTAACTTCCAAATTTAAAAATAAGAAAAATTGCTTGGGTTGGAAATCCATGTGTGATAAACGACACGTTGGTGTCTCAATTAACCTTGAAAGAAGAGGAACAACTAATCGCGATGTGTAATAATCGAGATTTAATTTCAAAACATTCAGAAGAATGATTCTGGATCAATCTTAGAGGCGATTATCCGACAATATCATAAAAAGCTTGAGGTGTGTTATCACAATTTTCCACATTTTATTTGTGCGAATTTCGATTTTCGGCTTTGACCAACATAAAAACGAACTTTTAAATCTGGATCACGAAATGGGAGGAACATTATTATTTCTATGTCCAAATATAAATGAAGTTATCAAAAAACACCAAGAGCAAATTTCGCATTAAATTGAATTTGTAATTCATTATATTATATTCATTAAATTATAAAAATGTAATACTAAAAATTATTTAAACAAAAATATGAGTAATCACATTAAAAATCATCATTTATAAGGTACACATTTATATATTATCAAAATTATGTGATCGCGTTTTTTAAAATTAGTGTTAGAATGCATGTATTGCAAACGGATATAAAAACATACTTTACTCAAAAACGCACAAAATATTGATATTAAATAAATGATGCCACGACGACGAAAGTAAGTAAGTGTCATTAAATAAACGCTTTGTATAACTTTGTAATGCAAATACATTTTACGTTTCATTGAAAATTATTATCGCATGTTATTTTTCAAAATATATTATAGGTACATCAATCAATTAACCAAGTAAAATTCTTTTACATTTATCTTATTGTTAGTGTGCCGCCAAATTTTTTAATTATTAAAAGTGTACCGTGATGAAAAAAGGTTGCTTTAGGGGGTGTGCAAGAAATGGCTGAAAAATGTCGAAATGCTGTTCGTCAAACTTCCTAATGGACCTAACCTAATGATGTCTATAAATTTCTTTGTTTTTCGTTTTCCGAAGAAATGTTTTTCGTTTTGCGAAGAAAAGAAAAGACGAATGATCTTGAAAAGTACCTACTTTATTTGTTAAAAATAAATAAACCACACTGGTAAAGAAATAAACCAAATAAATAATATAATAAACCACAATTTATATAACAGATATTAAAAAAACTCCTAAGAATTTTTTATATCAATGGAATTGAGATAGATGCAAAATTTCAAAATTTATCTCAAAATCATGTTTTACATGCAAAAATTAAAGTAATTGTAGTAATTTAAGCAAAGTACATACTTATCGAAGGTAGTTATAAAAAGAGCATTATTGCGAATAAGCTCTCTTTCTAATTTAAAGGTGTTTATATTTAGGTAGCTTATACTTAAGATTCAAGCAATAGTCTTTATTTCAAATTTTGATTTAAAATTTGTCTACTTGAGTATAGTAATTTTAACGTTGAATAAGATTTGTGCATAAATTTAGAGTTGTTGAATTGGAAAGTTAATTGTGAGTCTAAGCAGATCCCAGGATTTTTTGGAGTATGTACAATAGGCAAAGTAATGTTATCAATGTGGATATGAATACTTAATTCCACATTTACACTTGATTAACTGATTATTAAATAGCATTACATAACGTATTTGCGGGTTGACAGACAAATTACGTTAAATTGGGGAATTATATAGTTGTTGTTTCTTTTATAATTTTCACGTTTAATATATTTCACATATTTAACATATTTCACCCCAGGCCAGAATGTTTTTTTTGCATATTTCCCTTCACTTTAGTCTATAAACAAATATGTTAGGCAGCGAAATTTTTTTTATTTCATTTTTTTTTCTGTTCTTTTGAGAATTTTTATATTATAACAACAATGTAAAATAGAAATATTATAAGTTTCTGTACATTATTACAAGTTATAAACTGAGTGAGTGTCATCACTCACACGACTTTCTCTCTCATAACCCCCCCGATTTGTTTTAGGAATACCTTCTAAACGGTGCGACTTAGGACATATGTATGTATGTAATTCCATAAGGAACCCAAAAATGTAATAATACACAGGGTGTTCCCATTAAAAATCTGAAGTTGCATAGCGTCTTGCAGAAATGGTACACCCTGTATGTATGCAAATATATAGAAAAGAGAGAAAGACTGAAACCATGCAACTTTTATTTGAAACTTTTTTGCCTAAAATGATCAGAAATGGTAGAAGTGTGGACCACAAACTATATCTAACAGACGGACAGACCAAAAGCCAAAAATGGTACCATTAGTCTTAGAATACCATAATTCGTCAAGATATGTCAAAATCTCACCATCGAAATTTTGGGCCGAATGCATAACTTTCTCTTTAAGAGAGAAAGTAAAAATAACTTGAATAATAAATTTCGTGGCACATACGAAAATAATTTGTCGGGAGTTAGAGCCAAGTTCTGAGGATGACAGTTCCGATATAAGTGATGATTCCATCGAAGATCCCGATTACATAGTGGAATTTTCTAAATTCATTCTAGACTTACAGTAAAAGAAAATGAAGAAGCACAGAGTGAGGATGTAAAGAACATGGATGTTGAGTATAAGTATGATGTCCTGATGTAAAAGCAGTTTACAAATCAATATACAACGAACGATTAGAGCCATTGAAACTTTTAGACTGTAAATTGTAAATGATGAAGTTTTGGACCTTGTGCTAATACAAACAAATCTTTTTGCAAATCAAAACATTGAGAGTAGATCCTCTCTGAGCACAAAAAAAAACTATAAAACAACATTCTAGAATAAAATCGTGGAGAGAAGAGGGAATTGACACAACACATATAGAAATGCCTCCTTTGTTTGAAAACCTTTTCACAGAAAAAAATAATGTCAAGGAACCAATTCCAACTTCTACTAAATATGTCATTTTGCCGACAACAACACCCATTCAAAAAAGGGATAGAATAGGTAAAGACGAAAACATTAGTGCCCTGGAAGGAGAAAGATTATTGTTTAGACAATACATAGCACAAAAGGCTCGTAAATATGGAATTAAGTTATTCAAACTTTGTACAAAAGAAGTGTATCTTTCTTTTGTACAAAGTTTGAATAGCTTAATATAATTTTCGAGTGCATGCAGGAAAACCGGAAGGAGAGGTTGAGAATACGGGTTGGCAAAAAATATTCCTGAAAGACTGATATATCCTACTGAATCCTACTGAGGGAAGAACGTTGTATGCGGACAACTTAGAGTCTATGTAGTCAGCTGTGTTTTTGTTAAGACAAAAAACGCATGTAGCAGGAACAGTTCGGGTGTCAAAGAAGAACATGTCTAAAGATGTAGCAGAGGCAAAATTGAAAAGGGAAAAGGGACCATTCCGCATCTATTGATGCGGAATGGTGTTGTTTACCTAAAATTGGATACAGGTAATGAGCAAGAAAAGGAGATTCGAGGATGTAGCTATAATCCAGCATAATCCAGGATGTTCAGAAGAGTCTCAGCAGGTGAAAAGAACATGAACTGGCCAACCTGATCTAAAACCTGACGCAGTACTTGCTAACAACACGAGAAAAACTGGAATTGATCTTTTTGATGAAATGGCTTCTTATGCCACAATCCTCAGAAGAGGGTTCAAGTGATATAGGAAACTCGGTTTAGAGTTATTATTAGGAGTAACTGTGATTAATGCTCACTTCACATATCAACGTGTAACTGGGAAGAAGATACTTATACGACAATTTAGGATAATAATAATAATAATAATAATAGAAGCGGTTCTAAATTGTCAACCAATCCAGGCACATAAAAGTCCAAAGCAGGCGCAAACGCAGGCGTTTTGTTTTGAAAACACAAAAAAATGCGGTAAATTAGATTATAAATAGATTTTGTAAACCTTGCTATGAGATATATATATTTGCTATATATGTTTGTTGACGAAAAATGATGCAAGTCAGAGTGCAAGCCAGATGTCACCAAGTTTTTGGTATATAATATATAACATAGTAAATTGGTGACATGACAGTCAATGTGTTAATAAATTGACTTGAAATTTGTACTGTGTTTAAATTTGTTCATTCACAAAAATTAATCGTTCATAAATCTATTGAAAAGTGGTTAGTGTTTCTAATTTTTCTTTGCAACATAAAAGAAGGAAAACAATGCGTTTTAAATTCTAAGGCAAAACACTGTACACTTAGTATTAACTGAGTAGTTTTTATTTCGTCAATACTTCTACTTTGTAATAGAATTAACAAAACATTTGTTCATAATTTGTGTATTTTATTTTATTAAACAGCTGTAAAAAGTTCGAAATCGCTGGAAATAACACTTGAT